>JARHVA010005044.1:1297500-1343283 GCA_037957365.1 Torreya grandis | reverse complement strand
TTTTTGATTGAGTGGGAGTTCAGCAATGGCAGAAGAAAGTAAGCTACGAATGGAGAAGTTTAACGGCAAGAATTATCAACATTGGAGGATGCAGATAGAGGATTATCTGTATCAGAAGGATCTGTACTTACCATTGGGTGGGCTTGCATGCAAGCCCATAGATATGAAGGATGAAGAATGGAGTGTTCTTGATTGGAATGATCTCAGTTCCATAAGGTTGAGCCTTGCATCGTCTATGATTTCCAACTTATCACAGTGCAAGACAACGAAAGAGTTGATAAAATCCTTGGTGAATTTATACAAAAAGCCCTCGGCTTCTAATAAGGTATTTCTTATGAAGTAGTTATTTACTTTGCAAATGTAGGAAGGTGGATTGGTACATACTCATCTTAGTGATTTCCATGGTTTGGTAAACTAGTTAGCTTCAGTCAATATTGTTTTTGATGATGAAGTAAAGGCTCTTTTAATTTTATGCTCCTTACTTGAAAGTTGGGATAGTTTGGTTATGGTAGTAAGTAATTCTGCACCTGCTTCTAAAATCTTAAAAGTTGATGATGTTGTGAGTGTGATCTTGAATGAAGAAATACGCAGGAGAAGCACAAGTGAATCATCAGGGAATGCTCTATGTGCAGAAAGTAGGGGTAGGCAAAGAGAGAAGGTAGAGCAAGGGAAATCAAAGTTGAAAGTGGGAGGGAGATCCAAATCCAGAGGTGTTACCTGCTAGTTTTGTGGAAAGAAAGGACACACAAAGGAGTGTTGGTTGAGGGATAAAGAGAATCAATATGAAGGTAATGAAGAAGCAAAGGATGCAAATATTATGGTACAGGATGCTCTCATACTTTCTTTGGATAGTCAGGTAGGATCTTAGATTTTAGATTCTAGTTCTTCTTTTCATGCATCCCCAAACAGAGATTTGTTCCATGAGTATGAATAGGGAGACTTTGGGGTGCTTTATTTAAGAGATGGTACGCCTTGTCAAATAGTTGGCAAAGGGAAAGTGTAGCTGAGATTGCAGATGGACAACACATGGGTGTTGAAGGAGGTCATGCATGTCCCAATTCTAAAGCAGAGTTTGGTTTATGTAGGAAGGTTGGGTGATGAGGGATGCACAATAACCCTCAAAACGGATTCTTGGAAGGTTACCAAGGGTGCACTAGTTACAGCTAGAGGTAAGAAAGTAGGTACTCTTTATCTATCTACTTGTATTACTGATTCTACTTCTGGTTTATCTACTTCAGCTGTAGATTTGAAGATGTGGCTTAATAGGCTTGGTCATATGAATAAGAAGGGAATGGATGTTCTTGATTCAAAAGGTATGTGTTTAGATTCAAAAAGCATAGATAGAGTTCATTATAGGAAAAGGAAATTTGATGCTTTTGACAGGAACAAAGAAGCCTTAGTGTTTATGGAGGAGATGAAGGACAAAGATCAGTCACAAGGGCTGAATAATTCTAAGCAGGGCAGTATGGACAGAGGTTTGATCCAAGATAATCTCGCAGATGAAAATTTCATCACTTACAGGAACACACAGACACCGATGTCAGTCACTTGGAACCGACGTCGGTCAGGTAGATACCGACATCGGTCTTGTGCAGACCAGCAGGGTCGGTAGAGTCGGGCAGAGAAGTCTGACGTCGGTCAGGCAGGGACTGACATTGGCAAGGGGGACACCGGCGTGAGCCAGGGAAATAAAGTTGGTATTCAGGGTCAGTGCAGGGAACTGACATCGATTGGGAGCAGACTAGGTGATGGCTGAGATCAGTCACTGGAATGGATGTTGGGTGGACAGTTAGTTGTCAAGGAGTCTCAAACACCCATATGGAGTTCAGAAAGGGTAAGTGAACCTCATATTCAATGTTCACCTTCTTTATATTGCTTACTAATGGTCAAGAACTAGGAAGATGGAAGAAGCAATGTAGGTAGAATCCAAAAATAGTGGGAGCTTGGCATGGATGAGGAGTGTGAGTCCTTGGAGAAGAACCAAACAGGTATTTGTTGGTGGAGTTGTTAGCTAGAAGAAAGCACTGGATGAGGGATGGATTCCCAAGTTAGAGAAGAGAGTGGATGGACACGTGAGACAGAAGGCTATTGTATATGGTCTTGAGTATGATGCAGAAAAATGGAGGTTTTACCATTGTATTTTATCTTTACCAGGTTGGATAATATTAGCTACATTATCCTGTTATTGTATTGTGTTGCTTGTTGCAGGGTTTCATATACAGGGAGTTTTCTGAGCTAAGGGTAAAGTTAGTTCAGAAGTATGTCATGAATAATTTGGGAGTAGTAAAATTCTTTTGGCATATGTGACAGGTATAACATCACAAGTTTTGTGGTGGTTGGTCTTCAAGAGTGACATTAAAGAGGGGTACAGAGCCAACGAAACAAAATAGGTGGTGTACAGGTACAGGTATAGTTGCAGCTATTTATCTCCAAGTGGGAGATTGTTAGGTTGTGGAGCTAAAATCTTCAACTGTTGCAGACACGAAGAAACAAGAGGATGCTGAAGACCCAGAAGTACCAGTGTCGGTAGCATGGCTGACATTGGTAATGACCAGTGCAGAAGGCAACCGGCATCGGCCAACGTCGGCAGCAACAGACAAGTAGGGACTGACGTCGATTGCCTATGTGTTCTAGAACTACTGTTGACAAACAATCAGTTAAGTGAAGTGAGTGTTTGCATGTTAAATGACTAATTATAGTCATGAGTTGTGTGTCTAATTATTTTAGTTAGAGTTCTATTTTTGTAACCATGGGATTCTATTTAAAGACCCATGAGGCATGTATTGTAAATCAAGCAAGCAAGTAAAGCATTGAAGCATTGAAGCAAGGTCAAGGAGATCTACAGGTGTAAGGTCAAGGAGATCAGCTGAAGTATTCAAGGAGGGATAACAACTCAGGTTGTTGAATTGGTTGTGTTGAGCAAGAGAGAGAGGGAAGAAGGTCTTGAGGTGTGGCAAGCCTTTGAGGTGGAGGAAGAACTGGCATCTTCCTTATTGTATTTTCTTCTAGTAATATTTAATACAAGAGTGTGTATTGTCTCTCAAATTCTTTGTTGTCTCATGTTTCTAGTTACTTAATCATTTTGGTATAATTCCCTGTTTAATTGCTTATAAGAAAGTAATTGATTATGCTTCCATTGGATAAGGGGTCCCTAACAGTTGGTATCAGAGCTACGATTTGCAGGGAGCAGGTTATTGTTTTTTGATTACAGGTCATTCACAGGGTTTCTGATTGAGTGGGAGTTTAGCAATGGCAAAATAAAGTAAGCTATGAATGGATAATTTTAATGGCAAGAATTATCAACATTAGAGGATGCAGATAGAGGATTATCTGTATCAGAAGGATCTGTACTTACCATTAGGTGGGGTTGCATGCAAGCCCATAGATATGAAGGATGAAGAATGGAGTGTTCTTGATCAGAAGGATCTCGGTTCCATAAGGTTGAGCCTTGCATCATCTGTGATTTCCAGCTTATCACAGTGTAAGACAATGGAAGAGTTGATAAAATCCTTGGTGAATTTATACAAAAAGCCCTCAGCTTCTAATAAGGTATTTCTTATGAAGCATTTATTTACTTTGCAAATGCAGGAAGGCGGATCGGTATATACTCATCTTAGTGATTTCCATGGTTTGGTAAACCAGTTAGCTTTAGTCAATATTTTTTTGATGACAAAGTAAAGGCTCTTTTAATTTTATGCTCCTTACCTAAAATTTGGGATAGTTTGGTTATGGCAGTAAGTAATTATACATCTGCTTCTAAAATCTTAAAAGTTGATGATGTTGTGAGTGTGATCTTGAATGAAGAAATATGCAGGAGAAGCACAAGTGAATCATCAGGGAATGCTCTAAGTACAAAAAGTAGGGGTAGGCAAAGAGAGAAGGTAGAGCAAGGGAAATCAAGGTCGAAGGTGGGAGGGAGATCCGAATCTAGAGGTGTTACCTACTGGTTTTGTGGAAAGAAAGGACACACAAAGAAGGAGTGTTGGCTGAGGGATAAAGAGAATCAACATGAAGGTAATGAAGAAGCAAAGGATACAAATATTATGGTATAGGACGCTCTCATATTTTCTTTAGATAGTTAGGTAGGATCTTAGATTTTAGATTCTGGTTCTTCTTTTCATGCATCCCCAAACAGAGATTTGTTCCATGAGTATGAACAGGGAGACTTTGGAGTGCTTTATTTAGGGGATGGTACACCTTGTCAAATAGTTGGCAAAGGGAAAGTGCAGCTGAGATTGCAGATGGACAACACATGGGTGTTGAAGGAGGTCATGCATGTCCCAGTTCTGAAGCAGAGTTTGGTTTATGTAGGAAGGTTGGGTGATGAGGGATGCACAATAACCCTCACAATGGATTCTTGGAAGGTTACCAAGTGTGCACTTTTTTTAGCTAGAGGTAAGAAAGTAGGTACTCTTTA
The DNA here is from genome assembly GCA_037957365.1 of Torreya grandis. NCBI lineage: Eukaryota > Viridiplantae > Streptophyta > Pinopsida > Cupressales > Taxaceae > Torreya > Torreya grandis. Next base: position 1,338,866 of record JARHVA010005044.1, on the reverse strand, counting down.
TCTATATACTTGTATTATTGATTCTACATCTGGTTTATCTACTTCAGCTGTAGATTCAAAGATGTGGCTTAATAGGCTTGGTCACATGAATAAGAAGGGAATGGATGGTCTTGATTCAAAAGGTATGTGTTCATATTCAGAAAGCATAGATAGAGTTCATTGCAGGAAAAGGAAATTTGATGCTTTTGATAGGAACAAAGAAGCCTTGGTGTTTATGGAGGAGATGAAGGACAAAGATCAGTCACAGGGGCTAAATAATTCTAAGCAAGGTAGTATGGATAGAGGTTTGATCCAAGATAAGTTCACAGATGAAAATTTCATCACTTACAGGAACACGCAGACACTGATGTCAGTCACTTGGAATCGATGTCGGTCAGGTAGATACCGACATCGGTCTTGTGCAGACCAGTAGGGTCGGTAGAGTCAGGCAGAGAAGTCTGACATCGGTCAGGCAGGGACTAACATCATTAGGGGGACACCGGTGTCAACCAGGAAAATGACGTCGACAGTCAGGGTCAGTGCAAGGAACTGACATTGGTCGGGAGCAGACTGGGAGATGGCTGAGATTAGTCACTGGAATGGATGTTGGGTGGAAAGTTAGTTGTCAAGGAGTCTCAAACACCCATATGGAGGTCAGAAAGGGTAAGTGAACCTCATATTCATTGTTCACCTTCTTTATATTGCTTACTGATGGTCAAGAACTAGGAAGATGGAAGAAGCAATGCAGGTAGAATCCAAAAATAGTGGGAGCTTGGCATGGATGAGGAGTGTGAGTCCTTGGAGAAGAACCAAACAAGTATTTATTGGTGGAGTTGTCAGCTGGAAGAAGGCACTGGATGAGGGATGGATTCCCAAGTTAGAGAAGAGAGTGGATGGACACGTGAGACAGAAGGCTATTGTATATGGTCTTGATTAGGCTGTAGGACAATGGAGGTTTGAGCATTGTATTTTATCTTTACCAGGTTGGATAATATTAGCTACATTATCCTGTTACTGTATTGTGTTGCTTGTTGCAGGGTTTCATATATAGGGAGTTTTCTGAGCTAAGGGTAAAGTTGGTTCAGAAGTATGTCATGACGAATTTGGGAGCAGCAAAATTCTTTTGGCATATGTGACAGGTATAGCATCACAGGTTCTGTGGTGGTTGGTCTTCAAGAGTGACATTGAAGAGGGATATAGAGCCAAGGGAATAAAATAGGTGGTGTATAGGTACAGGTACAGTTGCAGCTATTTATCTCCAAGTGGGAGATTGTTAGGTTGTGGAGCTAAAAGCTTCAACTGTTGCAGACACGAAGAAACAAGAGGTTGTTGAAGATCCAGAAGTACCGGCGTCGACAGCATGACCACCATTAGTCATGACCAGTGTAGAAGGCAACTATTGTCAGCAAGGAGTCATCCAACATCGATAGCACTAGACAAGCAGGGACTGATGTCAGTCGCTTGTGTGTTCCAGAACTGCTGTTGACGAACAGTCAGTTAAGTGAAGCGAGTGTTTGCATGTTAAATGACTAATTATAGTCACAAGCTGCGTGTCTAATTATTGTAGTTAGAGTTATATTTTTGTAACCATGGGATTCTATTTAAAGACACATGAGGCATGTATTGTAAATCAAGCAAGCAAGTAAAGCATTGAAGCATTGAAGCAAGGTCAAGGAGATCTACAGGTGTAAGGTCAAGGAGATCAACTGAAGTATTCAAGGAGGGATAACAACTCAGGTTGTTGAGTTGGTTGTGTTGAGCAAGAGAGAGAGGGAAGAAGGTCTTGAGGTGTGGCAAGCCTTTGAGGTGGAGGAAGAAGTGGCATCTTCCTTATTGTATTTTCTTCTAGTAATATTTAATACAAGAGTGTGTATTGTCTCTCAAATTCTTTTCTGTCTCAGTTTCTAGTTACTTAATCATTCTGGTATAATTCTATGTCTAATTGCTTATAAGAAAGTAATCAATTATGCTTCCGTTGGATAAAGGGTCCCTAACAAAAAGTGAGAATAATAATATTTATCAAAAACAAATACAAATTCAACTTATGAAAACCAAAAAGACCCATAGGAGCTTTGTTTGGTGAGTTTAGGGACTCAGTCCATAAAGTCAAAACTACTACCCTTAGAGCCATCCATCCATCTTCTTAGGCTCAACACTAGATATAAAGCACCAAAATTACTTTCAAAACTCATGTAAAATTTTATTATCTTTTAAATTTCATTATCATTCATGAATACCTCTATTGAAAGGGATGAAACCTGTAGGTGACAATGTTGAGTTGCATGTATGGGTAGATGCATGGAAGGAAGAAAGTACGCAAGGTAAGAAGGACTTCAAACTACCAAAATCATGTTTTATGGTTATAAAAATGTAATAAAACCTCTATTCATTTTTTCCCATGTGGGAAACCTATAGAAATTAGTTGAAAATGAAGATTTTCAAGAAAGTCTACAAGTGTGGTCTTTAGGCTAAGAAACAAGCCTAGAAGGAGCTATACCAAACAAATAAAATAAAAAAAGCAAGAATAATCATGGAAACATATTGAAGATCATTTAGAGACACCTGTAACACACAAATCCATCAATCCAAAACAATAAACTCTGAGAAAAGCTCAAACAGTGACCCCCTCATAGTTGAACATGCATAAAAAGTTGTCTAGTATCAAACTGATTGTTCATAAAGGCAGGTTGCACCAAATCTCAAGTTATTGTTATGAAAATTAATTTCAATCATATTAATATCCAACCCTAGGATCAATACCTCCAATTCCATCTGTATGGCCTAGACCAAGAGCTTGGATTTGACCATTGTTCACTTGCCATGACAAAATGAAGGAAAATGAGTTGTAGATGAAACTTTGTATGAAATATGTGAAATAAAAATGTTTATATTATGTATATTGAGGTGAAAATTCACACCACCACATTTTTACAAGTGGCACACTCCCCATGAAATTGAACAAGTATCCTTTTCTCTCTTTGGCCAATTGAATTGTGTTTTATTTGAGCAACCTAAAATTTATTCAACTATGTCAGATTCCTAAGACTTATAAAGACACATGGGTAATTAAATCATATTTTTAAACTTGTAAAAATCTCAAAAATCTTGTACAAAGCATTAAATGCACTTTTTAGACCCCTTAAACTGACTTAAAATGATAAATAGACCTAGAGAACACTAACCAAAGCTAGTACAACATCAATTTACACTAATTGACCTATGAAACACCTTATAACAACATATTACACCCATTTAAATTAATAAAAGTTTATTTTTTTAGTAGGGGTACCCTATTTTGACCTAAAAGTCAAAATTGGTCAACAAATTGGTGACTCATAGGGGTAGTATGCCTACTATACTAACTAGACCAGTAGCCTTATTAGTTTATTTAGCTTAAGATTCATATAAGGACTGAAACAAATGAGATATTTGACCATTGAAAAATATAACTAGTGACTACCTCAAACACACAAAGGAAAAGGACACACATAATAAAGAAAGCAAATAAGCACAAGACACACATGTGCTCAAGGCACTTCGAAGAAATAAAGGATAACTATTATGTACAAATAACCATAAAATACCTCCCCCTAGATCAAAAGGGAATATTGAAATTCCTTTTACTTCATGGCATGAAGGATTAGATGAGTCAAGAAACCTTTTTTCTCTTATCATTATTATCTCCATTCTTCTCACAAAGTCTGCTAACCTTATTGGCATGATGCTCATTAAGAACCAAGTAACTCCAAATAATCTAACAATGAAAATGAAATCTTCTTGTACATGATTACTTGTTTCATGTTTTTTCTCATTCAATTTCTCATTATAAACTCTCATCCTCTTTATAGGAATGATTTCAAAAGGATTGATTTCGTGTTCACTAGAAACTTTAGGCCAATATGATTTTTCACCATCCTCCAAAAGATGATGAGTTCCTTCTAGAGGGTGATATCCTATCTTGATGACTTAGAAAATATCATTCTTGAATTCAAAATCTTCTTAAGATAATAAACATGAAATCTTGTTTCTCCTTTGAATACTTACTTGAGTCCTAATGCTACCTTCTCCATCTTTGATCCGCTCATGGTTTCCTTAGAGAGGAGTATAGCCATCTCCAATGACTTCAAATAAGTCATCCAAAAATTTATTATGAGATTGTTCATGTTATTTCATGGTGTTTTTCAAGGTGAGAAAGGAACTAATTATCATTTCTTATTCTTTGGAAAATAAACACTCTTATTTAAAAGCATGTGAATTGTCCTTTTGTTCACTAAGGAGGGTACCTATGGTGATTTCCTCCTTGTTTATACTGATTGAGTCTGCTTGATCATTCATGAATTGAGCATATTATTCTTCACTTTACTTTCTCAAGATAGATTCTTCAACACAAGGAAAACATTCTTCATCAACCAAGCAAAGAGATTCAACATAAAGACTCTTAAAATCAGATTGGGAATGGAATGTAAGGGTTTATTTTGAAAGCTCATGAGAAAGAGGAGGCAAACCTTGGGCCAAAATCACTTGATTCTCTTCCTTCCACTTGAACAACACTTCATCAACATAAGAATTAGCTTTAGGACTCTCTTCATGAAAGGTGGATGGGGTGTGTTTAGGCATAGGATCTTCTTTTAAGTCTAAACCTTCCATCTCACCTTGACTAAGAAACCTCATCTTTGCCTCTAATTCCTCAATTTGTTTAGCTAGATTATCTTGGAAGAGTCCTTATTAGATCTCATAGTTATCATCATGGAGATGGGGAGTACATGAAGGCTACCATGGATTACAAGAATTTTCTTTAGGAAGGGTGGGAGTGATTTGATAAGGACTAGCTTCATTTTTCACTTCACACTTTTGAACAATACTCTTCTCTTCTTTCTTGCCCCATGATTTCACTATTTCACTCTAGCTCATGATCTTAGGATTGGGACTGTCTTCTTGAGAAAATTTAGGAGAGGTTTATATAGGATCAAGCTACTCTTTAATTTCATATTATTTGACAAAAAAATTCTCCTTGTAATGATAGGCAAAAACTTCATTCACTTTCTCAAATTCTTAAGCTGGTTCATGATAGACATTTCTCCAACTTGGAATCTTGATAGCATGTTGAGGGGCTTGAGGAGGTTGAGAGATGCTAGGAAGATTTTGTAAATGCATAGGAGGATTTTTTTAAGGATGGATGTGTTAGCTTTCAAAGGAAATATGATGGCTTTCTTTAAAGGAGCGCTCAAAATCTAAGGAATTGAAATAGTTAGTCTCCATAAAAGGCTGTCCTAATATACTTTGGTGTTGGATTACAAGGTGCAAAGGATTAACAACAAGAGAAGCTAGTTTTGGTATGGGAGAAGATGCATTAGATGGGATAGAAGTTTGGATTTATGGTGATAAATTTATATTTGATAGAAAGGACTTGGTGTACAAGAGGAGGGTTTCTTTTGTATGGGATAAGGTTGTCTTGGGATGGAAAAAGGTGTACAAGGATAATTGCCTTGAGTGGGTTGACTCTTTCATCTTAATAGTTTCTCCTTCATGGATTGCATGGATTGAGCTTTCCTAGAAAAACACTCTTCCATGTACATTAGCTCTTGTGGATATATATTTTTCTCACTCAACCTATCTATCTCCAAGATTTGATTTTCAAATCCCAACATTATCTCCATCGCACTCTTGGATTGACTAGGAGAAGGATAATTAGGAGAGTTACTTGAGGTGATTTCATGAACAACATGAGCTTGATAAAAATTATATGAAGGAAAATAAGGTCCATACTATTCAATAATGAGATTATACATACTGGATATGATTTATTGATGCACTAGGGCTGCTTGACAAGATGATTCAACTCAGAGTCATCATTGGTGTTGATTGAAATGCCTCTAAAAGGTTGAGTGGTTGAAGACCACACCAAGAATTATTCACCTTCTTGGACAAATAGTCCCACCAGGTGTGCCAAAAACTATTTTCACTTGTATTTTCACCCTTTGAGGAGATGCCAAGGCTCTCCTCATCTAAGTGGCATAATGGAATCACTTTTAGGCTTATGAGCAGCCTAAGGAATGAAGTGAGTCTCTAGATAGGGCTAGATACCTTGATGTACCACTTGAATAAAAATACTACTAACACTTTGGGGTTGAAAATGGTTGAGAACCTAAACTATGAAGGTGATACACCAGATCATTTTGATGACTCCCAACCACTTGCATTCCACACTTGAGACCAAGGAACTAACTAAAACATACTCTTTCCCATATCTATCTTTTACATCAATATTACATTGTAGGGTCTTATATGATATAAAAGGTTAAGAGTAATATATAAAAGTTATTTAATGAATCTAATAAAAAAATACTCACTTAAACCATGAACATCTCTTATAACACTTCACATGCCCTACAAAAAGAGGCTGCAAATAGGTGAAAGAATGAAGTCAATGCTAAGGAATCCATAGTTTTCACTAGGAAAATTAAACTTTAAAGTAAAAAACACTATGAAAATTAATTATAGAGGTAAGCACTTATTAATTTTATTGATCATAAGATGTATAATTGAGCAGGACTTCACCATGAAAATTAATTGAGGTGGAGCATACATACAATGCCAAAATGGCCAACTCTTATAGAGAGAGAGAGAGAGAGAGAGAGAGAGAGAGAGAGAGAGAGAGAGAGAGAGAGAGAGAGAGAGAGAGAGAGAGAGAGAGAGAGAGAGAGAGAGAGAGAGAGAGAGAGAAATAAGTTCAAGGGTCACCTATAAATTTTTCAATATGATAATTTAAGTTATAAAATAATGGGAAGAGTATATGGGTCTAACCATTCAATTTAAAGAGAAACAAGTGTCAATCCAATTCATTAAGATTAGGCAACATTACACAAAACTCCTTTCCTTGCACAAAAATATTGCCTTCATGATTAGGCCTATTTAAAAATATTGTAAATGATTTAGGATAGGTAAAATTATTGTGATTTAATGGGATTATCTCAAAAATTCCTCTCCATTCATTGGATGCATGCTTGGTTTTTTGGAAATAATTAGTAGAGAGCTATCATCATCTGTTATCCTAAAAACTACCCTTCTATGCACCCTACACACTTGGCTTCCAAATTGGAATAATTTTTACATGAAAATACATGGGATGAATTCAATGAAAATTTTAAATACCCTTCATGGCATTGTAATCATTAGGAGTACCTTAATCTCACTTCTCTTGAAGATTTTCTCCCCTCTTTCTAGCTTGTGCATTAGGCCAGTTTTGACTGGGTGAAATAAAGGACATGTTTGAATAACTTATATGTTTATTAATAAAATTAAGTGAATATTTTTGGTTATATTAAGTGTAATTATTCAACATAATTTTTTTTTCATCTCTTAATTCATCATGCAACCTACACAACACACAAAACAATGAGAAAAAGCCTATTTCTACTCATGTCTGTACAATTTAATACAAATCATCATGGTGAGAAGCATATTGGGGGATTAATATAAAACCTATAATATGTTTCCTTATCAAAATATTCTCTTATATTATCTTTCCAACTCAACTTTCTCAAACTGGTCACTATAAAGGGTTTTGTAGAGTTTTAGTCATGTTTTTGGTCTTAACAATTGTTCATAAAGTTGGGATGTCCAACTTGAGAAAAATTTACATAAATATAGCCTATAAGACCCAAAAAAATTCCCCTAATTTTTTTTCTCCCATGCACAACTTCATGAAAGGTATGAGCATAAGAAAGTGTCTATTTCAGTCACTTTTGCACAAATAATAGGGTTTGAGCACATTTTAGGCCAAAAGGTGGCTTCCTAATGAATATATTACAAATAAAAGGTTTTAGAACCTTTTAATATTTCCTATAAACCTTTTCCAATCACTATATAATCCCCATTGAATATATAAATGGAATTGACCCCTGCTTGGCACCATGCCTAAACCTTGTCAATAGGTCTGCCTGCACCTTTAGACTCCATCTAACCTTTACATGGTTTAATTTAACCATTTATGGATTTAAAATATATAATAAATTCCTAAAATAATTAATAAAATAATTTTAGATCATATTTTAGGATAAAACACATACTGACCCTCAATTTCGCCTCTTGCTCTTTAGTCTGCCTATGGGGTTTAATTGTAGCTTTCCTTGCATAGGGCAACCTGTATGATTCAAAACCTTATATATTGATTTTATGGATTATTTAAAGTGTTTAAAATCTTAAAAAACATTTATATATGACCACTAATATCCCTTGTCTACCCAATACCCTTTTTTCCTCACAAACTACTCATTCTTGGTTAAGGAAAGTACCCCTTATCTAAGACAAAATAGGGGGTACTTCCCTAACATATTATAAAATTATTAATATTTAAAGTGGTTAATAAATTCCTAATGGTTATTTTCATAAAATTTCAAGGCTTAACTTGGTCATTTGACCATCCAAATGCTTGAATTCCTAAACTGTTTTGTGTGCACCAAGACTGAGTGTGGGAAGCTTCGATGGTGGACTATGTTTTTTATGATTCAAAACTCTTTACTTGTTATATAATATATATTTTTTCTATTGAAAATTTTAAAATGACCTAGGATCCATTTTATTACCCATTATTCTCTTTGGATATCTTATAAACTATTACTTAGGTCCTCATCTTAGCTTGATGCCTTGACTGGGACACCCAATCTGTAGGTAATAGTGAACAGGGTATTTTATAAAGATTCATCTCTTTTAGGGAATATAAAGTTTTCAATAGTATTTCATATCTTATCTGACCCTTATTTATTACAATTTTATCATGTCACCTCCTTATTTTCTCTATACTTAGCATCAATCTTTCATCTTCCTTCTTGTCACTGCCTGTAAGACTGAGACAACCTTAATGGGCACTTTTGGCTTGTCTAGGGATTATGGGAATGAATTTTAGAAGGTTAATTTGATAAATTTTAGATACCATAAAAATTCACTCCATATTTTCTCCACAAGCTACTTATACAGTCCTATGACCTGATTGTGTTCCACTTTCCTGCATGATTCAAACATACATTCTTTGCTTTACATGTAGGTTACTAAGGTATGTTTTTTATCCTCAAATGTACATTAAAAAATTTATTTGTATTCTTGTCATCATGTAACATCATTAAAACACATCAAATTCTCCAATTTGGCTAAGAAAATGATCCTACTCTAAACTGAGTTTACATCATTAAACCTCTAACTATGTATGCATGCTTACAGGCATATAGGTACATTTTGATATGTATCTAGCCTAAAAATGTATGAAATTAGTTTTTTTTCATCTTATAAATTAATTATAATCATTTCATATACTTATATTATTTATTTAACCTTAAAAAACTTCCCTTACCCCTGACTGAGACCAAATTCCAATACTAGGTTGTAGGTGTGCATTCCTAGGTGTGTAGGTTGCTTTGGAGCATTTGGATCATGTTTCACCTTGTCAAGGGATTGTTTATCTTGTAAATAGTCTTATATAATTAAAATTAAATCTATTTAATTCATAGGAGTCATTACACCATATTTTGTGTGCCAAACTTTGAAACACTACCCTCACTACCCTATGTACACACAAGGGATGCCCTAAAATGGTCATTTGATGCAATTACATCTTCTCCCATGATCTAAGTGCTTTAATTTGATTTTTGAGGTGTTTGGACGTGTTTAAACAACTTTCAAATGTTTAAAACTCCTTCATGTGATGCCAATATCAGCCTTCCCTCCAAAATCTTGTAGACATTACTACCTCTTTTCAATGCTTTTTTAGCCATTTTGGGAGGTCTCAAAACATATATGTCTCTTGTAATTTCAAGATAAAACATGGAATGATGGTTGTCCATGGATGTGACTAAAATTTTTGTATAATAATATTCCTAAAAACCAAATATAACTTCAACTTATGAAAACCAAAAGACCCCTGGGAGCTCTGTTTGGTGTGTTCAGGGACTCAGTCCCTAACGTCAAAACTACTACCCTTAGAGCCATACATCCATATTATTAGGCTCATCACTATATCTAAAGCACCAAAATTACTTTAAAAACTCATGTAAGCTTTTATTATCTTGGAATTTCATTATCATGAATGCATACCTCGATTGAAAGGGATGAAACTTGCAGGTGATATTGTTGAGTTTCATGTATGGGCAAAGGCATGGAAGGATGAAAGTATGCAAGGTAAGAATGTCTTAAAAATATTGAAATAATTTTTTATTTTCAAAAAACTTTAAAACACCCTATATTCATTTGTTCCCACATGGGAAACCTATATAAATTAGTTGGAGATGAAGTTTTTTAAGCAAGTCTACAAGTGTGGTCATTAGGCCAATAAACAAGCCTAGAAGGAGCTCTATCAGAAAATTCAACTCTAAAAAACAATAATAATCATTTAAACATATTTAATATAATGTATAGACACTTGTAACACACAAATCCATTAATCCAAAATAAGAAACTTTGAGTCAAGCTAAAGTAGTGACCCCCTAATAGTTGAATATGCATATAAAGCTACCTGGGATTAAACTAATTATTCATGAAGGAGGATAAAAAAAATATCATTTTATTATTATGAAAAAAAACTAAACTCAAGTTATTATCCACCCCCATAATCACTTCCTCCAATTCCATCTGTACAACCTAGGCCAAGTGCTTGAAGTTGACCATTGTTAGCTTGCCAAGATAAAATGAAGGAAAATGAGTTATAGATGAAAATTTATATTAAATATATTAAATCCAAATGTGGATATGACATGTATGGATGTTATTAGTCACAAAAACACATTTATACAAGTGGCACACTCCCCAAGGAATTGTATGTGTCTTTTTCTCTCTCTTTAGCCAAGAAAACTACCTTTTGTCTGAATAACCTACAATTTATTCAATTATGATAGCTTAATAAGAATTATAAGGACACATGGGGCATGAAATAAGATTTTTTAACTTTTAAAAATCCAAATAAACCCATACAAATTGTTAAATTCACTATATAGACCCTTTAAAAAAATAAATGGACCTGGAGAAAACTTAACCAAAGCTAGTACAACATTAATTAACACCAATTGACCTATGAAAAACCTTATAACAATATATTACACCCATATAAATGCCTAAAAGTTAATTTTTCTACTAGGGGTTCCCTATTTTGACCTAAAAGTCAAAATTAGTCAACAACAAGTTGATCACCTTTCCATATTTTTGAACTATTAGTTTTGGAATTTAATTGCTTTAGAATTCAAATTTAGCATTGATCATCAATCAAGGGGCCTATGACATGTCAAATCATATACAACTAGGAAATAAAGGGTCTTGAAGATGATTAGCATACTCAGTTGGCTTAAATCTTAACATGTGGCACCTTTTGATTGCTCATGGGTTCTTAGAATTCTACTTAGTGTTATTAGTCACTTATACCCTACCATGTGACATCTTTTGATTCGTGACTATCTCTTGTGTTGGGTCCTCTAATTTAGGTTGGCTACAAGAATTTCATGCATTACTCTCATAGGAAATCAAATCTTTTTATTTTCCATGTGGATCTTATAGAAGAATTTCATAGCTTCCCTTTGCTACGCATCACCTTTGGAAGGCTTCTAGACAACTGTCAATAACTTTATGTTAATTGTGTGGCTCAGGTGGAGCTACACATCACTCTCAAAGATGGTCAAGAGGATCTAAAGATGTATATTTAAGGGGATGACATATGGCATCATCATGTGGGTCCATAGGGGACACATATCTTTCTCACATGTTTTTGTTCAATTTTATTCCACTTATCACTCTCATAAGGGGCCCTATATAGCTATATACCATTGAGCCTTAATCAAATAGCTCAGGTGCATTCATGTGTTTTCCTTGTGAGATCTCATAAACTCTATATAATATGTGATTTGATATGGACACACATAAATCTTAGATGAATCTAAAGGAAACATGTGTCATTTTTCAAGACTTGTTAGGTTTGACTAGGTTTTATGGATATACGTGATGGAATCTTGTGGGATTATTTGTTATGGTGGGATACATGGAGGATGCATAATAAATTGGATTTAATTATCTTTCTTAGAAGAGCTAATATCTTGACATATAGCATTTGGATTTGAATTCTAATGGATAACTTCTTTGTGACCTCTCTAGATGATGCCACGTGGTTCGCAGACTTCATAGATTTTTTCCAAGTATCCTACGCGAGGAGATGAATTATTAAGGAATCACAAGGTCTAGTGAGGTAGACACTTGTCATCTTTAAGTCATACTATTTAATTTGACATCCCATGAGGTGTCATAAATTTCTACTTTAATTTTGACATCATGCAAGTTCAAGCAAGAAGTTAATTTAGACTTTCGAGAATGTCAAATACCCATCATAAGCAAACTAAAACCTAATTAAATTAAAATTTTCAATTAAATGACTTAAACCAAGTATAAGGTTAGGCCAATAAGATCAATTGAAGATTATTTCATTAATTCCAATTGGGTAATCAGATGGAACTCTCTAAACAAGGGCATATCATCAAATTTTGAATCATCGATGGTTAGTTATTCATTTATTTGAATGAAAACTTAAAGAAAACTTGAAATAATTTGAATGTTTATAAATGTCAATTATTATTTTACTATCAATGACTAAATAGAATTTGATAGGAATTATTAAATAAATTTTCTATTTAGCCAAATGACTTAGCAAGATTGGCATCTTGGGCAGTTTGGAAAATTTAGAAAGGAGGGTTCCCATTCTAGGAATAGCGGGTAGTTGAGTATCAAGACATCATTTATTATAATTTATTAATTGAGTTATTGTATTTACTTATATTTCTAAACTTCATAAATAGGTGTATTTGGTATTTAAGTTGATTTGTAACCTACAAGTTTAATGTTGTTCTTTTATCATCTTATTTAAATTTGCATGTTGTTGATCATAATGCATCAAGGAAAACTTGTTGAGAAATTGTTGAAATATTACCTAAGTATATCCCATATAATAGAAATATTATATTCATAAGTAAATGATTATGTAGCTAAAAATTTCAAGCTATTAAATGTGAAATATGGATTTTATTACATAAATTATGAGTGGAATTAGGTACATTCGTTTTGTTTTCTTGATAATGAAATATGTAAGAGCACTTAATGTTTTATTTTTGATATATACTTATCACTTGATTAGTGTGCTAAATTTTGGAAAATATGATTAAAAGAGTATGTCTTCATAAGAAAAATATGGTTTTTTTAGATAGAATACTAGAATTGTTGTCGTTACGTTATCTTGAGAAGATTACTCAAGTTTATCTACTTTTAATATTAAGTTGAAAGTTGTTATATATAATTAATTACTTATACTGGAAAAGTGATTTAGATGTGGTGAAGTATCGAATACTAGTCCACATACTTAGCTAGATATTTCAAAATCTGAATGTGATCATATTTGTTGATTTAAGTCAATTTCTTGCCTTGCTCTATTTGAATGTTAAAGATAATTGGGAAGAATTGACCTTTGTCAATGATAGTTATAGTAAATCAGGTTTTGATAAATTATTTCATAATACTATACCTTAAGTGATGTTTGGATATGATAAAAATAAAGTGTTTTTGTTTCAGTTATAGATTCCTTTGAATGCCTTATTCTTGAGTCTCAATTTGTAAAATAATCATGAAGACTAAGAATAATAATAACCTACAATCAGGTTAACCAATTTTATATCCATTTTCAACGGAAAAGAATTATTATTATTGATTTTAAAATCATGAATATAATTTAAATAATACCTAATTTCTATTATGTGAATTCAACCTTGTCCTAATGTTCCATATTATCTTAAGAAATTAGATTAATTTTATGTATTTGGCTAACCTATAAAGGAGAAACTGTTAACAGTACATTTATTTCAAATGACTAAGTTAAAATGGGCATATTTAAGAGTCCTATGGACATAGTTTAATTCACTTAGCTTGCTAGATGAGCCAAAAGTAAAATACATTATTTTGTACCTTCTCATAAAGGAAACTAGAACTAGTCTCAATTGGTTCTATGTGTTGATGGTGAATTTTATGAGTGATCACATGCAAAAACTAAGCATGGTTATTGAAATGTAAAGATAAAAATGAATTTCATTTACTAAAATATGATGTATTTGCATTGCCCACATATTTACCAAGTGATGCATGTGGATTGGAAGCAAGGGTTTAATCTTTGCTCCAATGATTTCAGGATGGTTAATGGGCAACATGCATGAACTTAATTTGAAAATGTTGTGTGATGTGATGGATACTTGTGTAGTTATGTACATCATGATGAACTCATTAAGACTTTTCTACACCCTTAGAATAATTATGTAAATATAAGCTATCCAGTAATATTATCAATTCATTAGTATGAAATCATAAGTGCAGGGATTCCTAGGGAGATTATAGTACAATGATCATATGAATAGTGATTTCATATGGTCCATACTGGTATTGAAGCTAAGTGAAGTATTTTGAGATAAACTAATTAATATTTTATTGATTTTGGAAATAATCCTTCCAATGATCAATGCATGTTATCTGAATTTTTGTAGATTTTGATTAAGAAAGCTTAGTATGATTACTTTTCTCTGGAATATATTTCTCTATTAATTATTGATTGTTAAACTCCTTCTTTTCCTAACCAATGAGGTGTATAATATTTTATGGTATGTATAGGTACTTTTTTTATTTTATAAGTTTATAACAACTTGGTAAGGAAGGCCATACATGAAGTATGTGGATAGGAGTGTGTGATTACATTGTCCATACACTGACTAGCTTCTATCTGAGTGCTAAGTGGGTAAATCCTTCCAAAAAATGACATTAATGATTTATTGACTTGATTTAATTCATGTGTTAGCTATAACAAAATTATGGATCTCATTATGTTTTTTGTGCTAACTCTTTTATGAAAACTCTACACCATAGTTGTTTATCTCAGAGTTAAAATTATTTTGTGGCTATTACATATTAGTATCAGAGCTAAAATTAACTATTCTAGGGATGTTTGGGGAATGTTACTTGGAATTTTTCCTAATTATTTGTCATTTATTTCACCTTAGGGTGGTGATAACAATATATTATTGTAGACAACAAATAAGGGGATCTTAACCCTAGTAGAGGTAGAATTAGAGGTAGACATCCTAGAGATAATATTTATGAAAGATAATAACCTCATTATAATAATGTTGGTATTAAATTTATATCCCCTAACCATGAATAAAATAATCCTAATTTTAATTAGGAGGTAGTATTGGATGGGATATTAAATGCATTAAATGCCCTTCAAATCAAGATGGAAAACTAAGAAAGCATATTTGTCATCTTAGAAGGTTTTCCACCTAAATAATTACCTCTTAGATAATAAGGGTGAGGTGTTGAGTAAGAAATCATAGATAACCCTTTAAATGTGATTCATCCCATCATCAATAAATTGAAAAAATATGCCTCCACCAACCTTTTATAGTGAACAATTAGGTGACACAGTTGATGCTTGAGGTTAACCTATGGAAATACTTTAATACACACAATATCACCTCCAATGTGAAGGTAAAAGTGTTTACTTATCACTTAATTGGAGCTATATCTCTATGGTGGAATCATCTTTGTTCCCTAGAAGGATACCAATCAATGACTCTTATTGGCCTACTTTTGAAAATTAGTTCAGGAAGAGGTATATCAACTTAAAATTTAAAGAACATAAAATAATTGATTTTCAACTATTAAAACAAGAAAATATCTCAATAACTGAATATCAGAATAAGTTTTTGAACTTGCTATGTCATGTTAACTATATACATGATGAAGGGAATAAAGTAATAAAATTAAATTTAGGATTGAAGGAAATATTGATACATGATGTAAATATGACCAACCCTAAGACTTTGATTTTTACAATTGAATCTACTCATCAAGTAGAAGAGAAAGACAAAGCCTGTCAAAAGGTGAGGCAAGATTTTAATCGGAATAGACAACAGTTTAAAATCAATAATTTATCCCCTTCACCCAAGAAATTTAATAAATTTGATCAAAAACACAAATTCACCAAGAGTACCAATGGTTTTAATAAACTTCAAGGGAAGAATAAAAACTTCAAAATCCTAATTTTTCTATGATTATAACTTATAAGAGAAATCAAACCCATAGTGGTAAAAATATACCTACCACTAGGGCATACACCATTTTTGTATCATCCCAAAGGACTATAATGTGCTGAGAATATGGTGATAATCATTATCATAAGGACTATCACAAGCTTAAATTAGGTCAATCATCCATCCACATGGTGTATTTAGTGGTAGATAATAGAAATGATATTTTCAATCCACCCCTATCAAAATGAAAGATAAATTAAATTAAATTTCTATTTCTATTTCTATTGATTAAGGAGGAACCGATAGTTTTGTTAATTCTAAGATTATAAATAAATGTAAACTAAATCCAATGACATTGAGGGAAGGTTGGGATGTTGAGTTAGGTTTAGGTAAGAGGGTATAGCTTAAATGGGAAAACTTAGACTTAAGTAATTTTTAGACCAGAGTTAACCTTTACATAGCTCCCCTTAGATCTTATGATATCATTTTTGGTATAGATTGGCTACAACAACATAAATCCAATATAAAATATTTTAATAAAGTGATAAAATGCTATGATTACATGGTAAAATCAATAGTATTACAAGGTTTATTAATGTCTAAATTAAACAACATGTTATCAACCTTGTAACTAAAGAAAGCAGTGTGTAAGGGATGTAAACTATATGTTGTATATATGATGGAAATAATAATTGTAACTAAAAAAAATTTTAAGAATATCTATTTTTATATGATTTTTTTCCAAAAAACCTACCTAGGTTTCCTCCTAATAGAGAATTATACTTTTTATTGATATAATTCTAAGGGTAGTCCCTACATCTAAGGCACCTTATTGCATGCAAGTAGAATATTTATAGGATCTTGAATCTCAACTACAATATCTACTGAAAATGGTAGCATTAGGCCAAATGTGTTACCTTGGGTTATTCCTGTGGTCTTTGTGATAAAGAAGGATCGAAACTTGTGGTTGTGTCTTGACTACTACATGCTTAATTATGTTACTATCAATAATAATTATCCTTTTCTAAGGATAGATGATATATTTTATCAAATGAATGATGTATCTATGTTTTATAAGAGAACTTTGAGATTAGGCTATCATTAGATAAGAATCAAGGAAGAGGGAATTCATAATATTGCTTTTCAAACTCAATATGGACATTACAAGTTTATGATAATTCCATTTGGTGTAACTAATGCACATGTTGTATTTATGAATTTAATTAATGGTTTATTTAGAGATTTTTTGGACAGGTTTTTCCTAAATTTTATTGATGGCATATTAATCTGTTCTAATAGTGGAAATGAACATGAACAATATTTGTATTTAGTGATGAAAAGGCTAAGGCAACATAAATTGTATGGTAATTTATCTATGTATGGTTTCTTCCAAACTGATATCCATTATTTGGGTCTCATAATATCTAATATTTGTATTTTTGTTTATTGAGCTAAAATTAAGGCTATCAAAGAATGGCCTCCTCTTAAAAATGTACGTGAAGCATGTAGATTTATGGGGTTGGCTGATTATCAAAGAAAGTTTGTTGAAATTTTTTCAAAGTTGGCAAACCCAATAACCTCCTTGTAGAACAAAGATAAGAAGTCAATTGGTAATTTTGAGCACGATTAATATTTTTGTAAGCTTAAAGAGATATTAGAAATAGCACCGGTACTTATTGTACCATATCCTAATGGTAATTTTGAAATATGGGTTGATGCATCTAAATAAGGTTGAGTGGTATGTTAACCCAAGATGGTAATGTTGTGGCTTATGAGTCATCAAAACTAAAATATCCTAAAAACATTTACAACACTTATGACCTTGATCTTGCTTCTATTATATAGGTTTTAAAAAAATGGAAACACTTTTGGTTAGGTAAGCATTTTGAATTAAAATCTTATCATCCCATGTTCAGATCGACATTTATAGTAATTAGAAATATGTAGAATATAATGTAGATCAACACAACACAATAAATATTAGTGGGTCAAGATGCCAAAATACAAAATATATGTATAAATAGACTAATCACTGTTACAGTAGGCCAACACCATACAATACTCCTTTAGGAAGGAGTAACTCCATAATGTCTCTTTGACGGGACAACCTCTAATATCCTTCCACCAAATAGAAGAATCACAACTTAATTGATTGATTCATAATAATATTTATGCATGATAATCTCGACAGGTTGATGTTGGAAAAATATCTATTGGAGAATGAAATATAGTCATGGGTATTTAGATTTATTGTTTGTTTTTCCCAAATTTAAATTTAAATATTTATTTGTGTAAAAAAGGAGCATAGATAAGACTAAACTATTATGGATAAAGTCCAAGAACAAGTTTATAATGATGGTTGTTGATTATAAAATTCCTTAACGAGTAAATAGGATTTGAATGTCCAATATTATTCCATGAGATAAGGTACACCTCATAAGTAGGAGGAATAAGTAAACTAAGTCTAAACATTCCTATGTGGAGATAATTCTAAGTGAGATAATAAAGGAGGTTTATGTAGGATAGAATAGAGAAAAGAGTGGCGTAGGAGGAGTAAACAAGGCTATCAGGTCTGTAATTGTAAATAAAAAAGAGTAAGGCCTTTAAGCCCATGTGCAGGGTTGCCATTATTTGTACAAAGGGTTATAATTATTTTTAATGTATTTTTCATATGAATATTTTGGATTTTTATGAAGTCCATTGTTATAATAATAGATTTTGACTTACGAATGCATAAATCCACATCAAAATCTATGAATTCAAAGATATAAGTATCTTTGTATTTTGAAGGTAGCAGGTCAATAGACTTTAAAATATAAAAAGGATTGAGAATGTGTTGGTAATACAAGGAGATATTTAGCTATGTGAATCCTAGATAGAGGTTGAATTAATATAGTCAAAGGTAAAGATAAATATTCAAGTAATTTGTAGAACATTAAATGTTGTTTCCAAGAGTAGAAAGTTGCCTAGGTCTATTGGACATTCAAATCAATCAAGACTGTTCTAAATACCATGGAAACTCATAGTAATAATCATTTAAAATCTACATGGTGTCCACTCATTATTTTATGCTACATGATATAATTCATTAGCATGTTACAGTAGGGTATTTTTGTGATTTATGTTTGCATGTTCACAGGCACTACATGTTATCATTTGATCTTGCATTTCTCACTCTCTATTCAATTATATATTTACCACCATTTAAACTTGACACCTTCTCCTTATTCCTTGAGCCATCCAACCTTGACTCCACATCTCCATTATTTATAGCATGAAGTGATAAAGTTTGAAATGGTATTGAATTTTGCTCATTAAAATTCTCTATTAGTAGTTTAGTGATGATTTAAAAAGTATAAAGTCACCAAGATGATGAGAAGATTAGATCATCAAACTAATTAACCATGGTAATCGATCAAATAATGTCTGCATAGATTAATTATTTTTGGTGACTTGATACATCAAAATATTAATAGGTCAATCTATGTTGTATTCATCTCAAAATGGATCTAGTGTAAAGAAAAGTCATGGGATTGGAGAGAATATACATACACAAAGTTCACTTGTAGGTGCTAAAGTGGGTAGAGCGTATTCTTCTAGTTATGTTGCTAGTTCCATTCTAAAAAGAACAATTAATTCAAGTAGTTTTTATTCCCAAGATAAATATCAAGTGCAGGATATTTGTCAAGCTATGGAAATGAGACGTATTATTGAAATTTAAGGATAACATACTCCTTGTGTTATAGCATAATTAGGAATTAGTTCTTGAGCTAGTTTATAAATTTGGTTGTGCATAATATTAGAACAATTTAATTGGTGCATGTAATAATATATTTACTTGCCTTAGGCATATTCTTAATACATAAATTTGAAGATCATATACCAAGAGGTACTAGTATGGCCTAGTTTGGTTTATATATAAGTTTTATATATTTTATTTGGGGTTTTTTTATAGTGAAGGATAGATTATGACTTGATCATATATTAACATTAATCATGTCATTTATTGAATGGTTGATACATTTTTTTATATAAACTTGTATGTGTTGCCTACACTAGTTTTAGAGAGAATGAAGGTAGTATAATCAATATTGCATCATTTGCAATTTTTTTAAAGTACTCAATCTTAAGATAAGATTAAGGATTTGTTAATGTTCTTGAATAACCCTTATTTTAGTTTGATATCAAAGATACAATAAGAGTATTTGTCTCTACATCATTATTGGTATTAGAGCACAAATATAAGTCTTATAAAGAAGAAAACATGGTAATTGATTTATAGACAATAAGAATATTAGTAGAGTAATTTATGCAAGGTTCTAATGAAAAAGCTCAAAAACAAAGCATAGAGTATTTCCATGAGCTTGTGGGTATAAGGTACATTGTGGATTATTTGAATTTGTGAAATTGTATGCTGATGTATAGCAAGCTTGAGAGAAGCTTGAGAAGTATTGAAGCTGTTATGATTTTTATTTCATGAAAATTTATAAGTTGTAGTCTCCGAAAGTCTTGCAGGTTAAAGGTAGGTGGTTCTAATAGTTGTGAGGCATTAAGGCTTAAGAGAAAAATAAGCTAGGGGAGACTTCAATGTAAATAAGAGATCAGAGGAAGCTCAATAAAGAAGTTTTTATAGAAGCTTAAGTGGTGAAGAGCATAGTAGTTTTTCAAAGTGTATATCCAAGAGAGAAGACTTGGATAGGAAAGTCAATAGACTAGAGTGAAACAGATTTGGGTGAGACTTGGAAGAGTTTGTCAAGAGACCAAATAGTTGGTTGAGATAAAAGGTAAAGTGCGAAATATATGGAAAGATAGAGAAAGATGGAGTAACTTACATGGGATAACCATAAGAAAAAGAGTAACCAAGTGAAGGAAGGGTTAATCATTGAAAGTGAAATATAGGAGAGAAGAGAAAGGATAGAGAAGATACAACTCATGATAGAATACCTCTAAATTAATTGAAGAATGAAGTTGATAGTAGAAATAAATAAAAAGAAAAGGTGGCTAGTAAAGCAAATTATGGAAAAGAAGCAAAGACAAGAGAGGATTAGAAGTCTAGAAGGATAAATAAAAGTGTTAGAGGCTCAATCTAAGAAGGAAGATAAAGGAAATCAAGCCTCAAAGTTGTAGTTCTGATATTTTGTGTAAATGTATGTTTGTAGCTATAGAGGAAGAAGAATATAATACTAAATATAAGGCATTTTATTTTGAAAAAATGTTAATGAATTTTAAATTATCAGCTTCAAAGGTGTGGCAAGAAAAATAGGAGGAAGAGATCAAAGAAGTTCTGATTTTGAAGAGCTCAATCAGAGAGAAGAAGTGATAGATGCATTCTTAGCATCTATAAAAGAAGAAAAATGTGAAGAATGGATGGATAAAAGAAATAAAGAAGATGATGAAGAAGAATTTTTTTTGGATGAAAGACTCAATTGACAAACAAATGAAAACAATGGCTTGAAATCAAGAAAGAAAGAAATGTAAAATATGGAGTCGCAAGGAGATAATCCTAGAGGTTTGAGACAAGATATTTTTGGTCATCACATATGTATAGAAAATTTGTGGATAATTTCATCAATGAAGTGTGTGAGTATGAAAAAGCCTTCTTAAAGATGAAAAGAATCAATTATGACCTTGCAATAGGTGTAGTAATGAAAAGTAGAGTATTGATAGATTTTCATAAAATAGGGATAAAAGCAAAAATAGAGATGAAGGTGAAAGAGAATGAAAAATTAAAGGGAGATATGCATGGAATAGGTGAAGAAAAGTTACAAAGATGCAATTTTTATAAAATACTTGTATAGTGGTAATAGCAGGTAAAACATATTTTTAAATTGATATATTATCATTTGAAAATTCAATTAAATGTATATATAATCAAGTCTATGAAAATACAAGCATGGAAATATTAAAATAAAATTGTAGTTATAGTTGGATGGACAATGAACTAACCATATTATAGGGGAAAACAAATCAGGTATCATGCTTTTTTTAAATCATAGAAAACAAAATACATTTTCATTATGTTTGACAAAGGAAAGTAGGAAAATAAAATAAAAGGTATAATGATGAAGAAAGAATTAAAAACAAAAACAAAATGTGGTTCAAATATACATGTTCAAAACTATGAGTCTATGGAAGGTAAGACATTGAATGGGAATTATAAACAAGTTGATAATGTGAACCACTTAGTTGAAGCAGGTATATAATAATTAAGTAAGCCATGGGATCTAGGAGAAGATAGACCAACGTAGAAGAATATTGAAACAAACAAAATCATGGTAATAACATTTTATTTGAAAGAAGACTAGAGTATCAATGAAGAATTGTGAACATCAATTAATGAATTATCTTTTTGTTTACCCCATTGGTTTGATGCAAGAGCATCTCGATAGGTTGATGTTGGACAAATATATATTGGAGAGCGAGATATAGATAGGGTATTTAGATATGTTATTTGTTTTTCCAAAATTTAAATTCAAACATTAATTAGTGTAAAAAGGGGGCATAGATAGGAATGAGCTATTATGGATAAAGTCCAACAACAAGTTTATAGGGATGGTTGTTGAGGATAAAATTCCTTAATGAGTAAATATGATTTGAAAGTCCATTATTATTCCATGAGATAAGGTATGCCTCATAAGTTGGAGGAACATGTAAATTAAGTCTAAAAGTTTTTACATGGAGACAAGTTTGAGTGATAATTAATAAAGGAGGTGTATGTAGGATAGAATAGAGAAAAGAGTGGCATAGGAGGAGTAAAGAAGGCCATTAGGAATGTATTTATAAATACAATAAAAATGAGTAAGGCCTTTAAGCCTATGTGTGGGGTTACCATTATTTTTACAAAGTGGTGTAATTATTTTTAATGTATTTCTAATATGACTATTTAATATTTTTATCAAGTCTGTTGTCACAATAATAGAGTTTGGCTTATCAGTACATGAATCAAAATTGAAATATATGAGATTTAATGATACAAAGATATTTTTTATTTTGAAGGTATTAGGTCAATAGACTTGAAAATATAAAAATGATTGAGAACATGTTGAACAAGGAGATATTCGACTATGTGAATCCTATATAGAGGTTGAATTAATACACTCAAAGGTAAAGATAAATATTCAAGGGATTTGTAAAACATTAAATGTTGTTTGAAAGAGTGTAAAGTTTCCTAGGTCTATCAAACTTTCAAATCAATAAAGATTGTTATGGATATCATGGAAACTCGGTAATAATCATTTAAAGTGTGCATGATGTCTATTCATTCTTTTAGACTGCATGATATCATTCAATAACATGCTACAGTAGGGTATTTTTGTGATTTATGTTTGCATGTATCCATTCAATATCTATTAGCATTAAATCTTGCATTGCTCTCTCTTTATTCAATTTTGTATTTACTACCATTTGAACTTGACATTTGTTCCTAATTCCTTGAGCCATCCACCCTTGACTCCATATCTCCATTATTTATAGAATGAAGTGATAAAGTCTAAACTAGTATTCAATTTTTCTTAGTAAAAGTTTCTGTTAGCAACTTAAGTGATGCTTGAAAAAGTATAAAGCTGTAAAGATGATGAAATGATAAGATCATCACACTAATCAACCATGATAATTGGTCAAATAAAGCCTACATGGATTAATTATTTATGGTGACTTGATACACAAGAATATTAATAGGTATATTTGTGTTGTATTCATCTCAAAATTGATCTAGTGTAAAGAAAAATCTTGTGATTAGAGATATTATACATACATGAAGTTAACTTGTAGGTGATGAAATGGGTGGGGCATATTCTTCTGGTTATACTACTAGTTCCATTCTAAAAAGAATAGATATTGAAGGTAATTTTATTCCCAAGATAAACATCAGGTGCTGGATATTTGTCAAGCTATCGAAATGGGATGTATTATTGAAATACAAGGTTAACATATTCCTTAGGTGTTGTAGCATAATTAGGAATCAATTCCTGAACTAGTTTATAAATTTAGTTATGAATATTAATAGCACAATTTAATTGGTGCATGTAAAAAAAAATTTAATTGCCTTATACATATTCCTGATATAAAAATTTAAGTTCATATAGCAAGAGGTACTAGTCTAGCCTAGTTTCGAGTATATATAAGCTTTATATATTTTAGCTATGGTTTTTTAATAGTGAAGGATAGATTATGCCTTGCTCATATTTTAATGTTAATCATGGACTTTATTGAATGGTTGAAATATTTTATTTTATACAGTAGTATATGTTATCTACACTAGTTTTAGAGAGAATAAAGGCAATATAATCAAGATTTCATCATTTGCAATTATTTCAAAGAACTCAGTCTAAAGAGAAGATTAAGGACTTGTTAATATTATTAAAGAACCCTTATATCAGTTTGATATCAAAGATAAAATAATATTATTTGTATCTACATCAAATATTCACCTCCTTTATATATACCTCTATTTAACTAAAAATGGATGGGCAATATCCTAATCCCATTGTAGGCTGAACATTACCCAATACACTAATTTCACAAGTTTCTCATTTATCCTAATATAATGGATCCATATAACTAACTAAGTGGGATGTGTGCCACATTTCATCATCTCCATCAACCCATATACATTAATATATCATATCCCTAGGTACATAATGTTCCTTCCCTCCATGGCATGTTTCGTCCTTGAAACATAAGAAGAAACTAAATAATGAGTGTGCTTCAAGTCATTACACTTGTCTCCAATCATGATCATTTAACCATTTTAATGTGATCTTGGTACGTAATATATCTCCCACCTTGTGTCTCAATTCCCTTATGATACTCTAATTCGATTCATGATCGTAATTATACTACCTAGGCATCCATGCATAATTATTCCTACTTTGATTAGATGTACCATATCTCATTATGTTACATTGATTCCATTCATGACCACAGTATTTATTATTCCATGAATAGTCATAGTGATTTCCCCATTGATTCCATGTTCCATAAGTTGTTGCACTACTCAAATTTCATACCTAACCATAGTAGTTCTTCTTTGGTTTTCATTCATAACCATATTGATTGGTACTCTAATTTCCTGTATAGCCAAAGTGAATATTGTAATGACACTACCTCATATGGATCCATGATTATTTACTCCCATGATGATGTGGGTGTAAATATACATCAAATTTTTATGATACTTTTACCTTATCAATTTTTTATTTTACCTTTTCCACCATTTCATTTGGTGGTTCCCTTACCTCTTGAGTAGATGAATTATTCTACTCTAATTGTACTATTTTTTCATTTGTGTCTCCATATGGATTCTCCTCATGGTATTCATCATTTACGTTAATATCATCCTTATGCTCTACCTTGGTTTTTATTTGTGCCTTTCAAACCATGATATCTTGTAAATTAGCCTTCTTTCTCCTATATCAAAACTTTGTGAACTTATTTTTAAAATTATTATTGATTATTACTAAATTTTATAACCATGGATATTCAAGAAAAATATCCATACCATCCATATCCAAAGCATAAAAATATTAATGCAAAACATATTTATCCATAATGAGCTTTAAATATTAAAAAACTAAAATATGATTACAATCTACTTGAGCTTCCTTGATATTCTTTGCTTTTACCTCAATATGTTTGGCCACATCCATGTTGATGATGTTATACTTGTTGCTAGGGTTTATGGAAATAATAACCTTATTATTTTGAATGTATCCATGAAACTAAAAAATTGACTCTAATTTGTTTAGAGCCATATTATTTGAACCCTTATCATCTAATCATTCTTATTCCTCTCTAATATCCTCTACGTCCCCTGTTGTACCCTATGTAGCCTCTCCATCATCATTATTATGCTTTGTTTATTCTTCTTCATAATCACCTACATGATATTACTCATTTCCATCATTAAAATTATTTTCTTCCTTTTTTTATACATCATGATCCTCAACCTCTCCTTCTAAATCCTCTATAGCTTCCTCCTCATCATCATTATGTTCATCCTCTTTTTCATCTTCATCATTTTCACTATCTTCTTGGTTATCATAATTAGTCTCTTCTTTCCCCACGTGCCCATTTTTTTGATATAGAATGCTTCTCCAAAATATTTTATATTTTTGTAAAACTCTCCATCAATTATTAAAACTATTTGTAATCCATTTGACAAATGATTTAGAAAAAAAATAGGGTTAAGGAAAAAAACCTAAATAATCAATAACTAAATATAAATAGATACAAATAGTCTAAATGTTTTACTAAAGATTCTATGTATGATATTATAAATTCAATGAAAATTTTTGGAAAAAAAATTGAAATATTTCATCTTGTAGAGAAAATTTATGAACAATCATAAAATTTTCATAAATCACTCAATAAAATTCAAAAAATTCTAAAATTGTGACTTTAGTTCTCTTGTATAATAATATAGTATCAGTAAAAAAATGCACAAAAATATTAAGTTTTTGTAGTTATAAAAAATTTATTTCAAAACATAAAATAACAATAACTCCAAAAATAATCATAAAACCTTGAATTTTTTACTGTGACTTGTTTAAAATATTATTTGTCTCTAGTGAAAAAAATGTATAAAAATTATCAACCAATTTCAATATATTAATGTTTCCACAAAACTAGTGTTTTACCCCACATAAATTACCCAAATAAAAATCTTATACCACTTGTTAAGATCCAAAATTATAATAATTATAAATATATAAAATAGAATTTATATAAACACAAAACAATAGAAATTAATAGGCCAAGTTGCCCAAATATTTAATATGTGAAGAAATAATATAATCACCCTTAAGGTAGAGTAACACCATCAATAATCCTTTAGGAAGGAATAACCCCACAATGTTTCTTCGAGGAGACAACCTCCAATATCCTTCTACTAAATATAAGAATCAACACTTGATTGATTCAAAATAATATTCACCTCCTTTATTTAGAACTTTATATAACTAACAATGGATGGGTATCATGATCTCAATGTAGCCAACCATTTCCCAATGTACTAATTTCACACGTTACTCATTTATCCTTATATATTGGACCCATATAATTAACTAAGGGGGATGTGTGACACATATGCATATCTCCATCAAGCCATATACATTAATATATCATATCCCTAGGTACATAACATCGTAACCTCAAATATTTATTTTCCTAAGATGATCTAAATTTACACTAATGTAGATGGATGGAATTTCTAAGAATTTATGATATTAATATTTCTTATGTGAAAGTTAAGGATAATCTTGTTATTGATGCACTTAGTTGAAACATATATATATATATATATATATATATATATATATATATATATATATATATATATATATAATTGCCTTATTTATTCTACATAGCAATTTTAGAATTAAAATTCTATAACAATAGTGTTATGATAAATACTTCTACGAGGTAAGTTCAGGTTTTGCTGATGAGCCTATAGAATTTTTTTTATTTTATTTTTTATTTTGAAGGTTTAATTAAACACAAAAACATAATTTATGTGTATAATTATAGTGACTTAAGGAATAATTTGATGAAATAAGTGCATACAAAACCTAATTAAGTTCATCCTAGTGCATGAAGATGACACATGATCTGAAAAGGCTATATTGTTGGCCTGGTTTGAAACATGAAGTTATTGACTTTGTAGAAAATGCTTGTAATATCAACATGTGAAAGCTGAAAATTATCATCCAAGAGAATTATTGTATCCTCATGATGTTGCACGAGGTAGGTAAGATGTTATTTCTCTTGATTTCATAGATGGTTTGATAAAATATTAAATCAAACATGATATTATTATGGTTATAATTGATAAATTTACCAAAGTTAGCTACTTTGTTATTGGAAATCTAAATGATGATGCATTTGTGTTTGATGAACAATTTGGGAAAGAAATAGTATGGCTACATGGAATGCCTAAATATATTAATTTTGGTACAAGACTGAATTTTAGTTCATCTAATTACCCAATAAAAGATGGTTAGATGAAAAGGCTTAATCAAATTATTGAAGACATGTTAATAATGTACGTGATTGATCAACAAGCCAAATAGGAAGATTATTTACAGTTAGTTGAATTTGTTTACAATAACACATATCATTATGTGATTAAAATGGCTCATTTCAAATCTCTATATGGGTGTAAATGTAGAAGTGTACTTGGTTGGGAAGTTTAGAAAATAGAAACATTTCTATTCCTGATGTTTTTACATGAATATGATAGAAAAATGAAAATTATAAGGTAAAATCTAAATGTTGCATCTAATAAACAAAAAAAGGAGCATATTTAAATAGATCACCATGAGAATTTGAAGTTGGTGATAAATTTTTTATGCTTGTTAGACTATAGAAAAGTTTCATAAAGTTTGTAAATTTTTTAAAATTAACTCCTTGATTTATTGGACCCTTTAATATTTTGGAAAAAAATAATCATGTTGCCTATCAACTAGCCCTTCTTCATTCTCTATCCTAGATTCATGATTTTTTTCATGTTGCATTATTGATGAAATACATGCATGATCCTTCTCATGTTTTGTATTGGACCCACCTCTAGGTTTGGAAAGAGGAAAAGATGTAGTAAGAACTAGAGAGGATCTTGGACCATCACAATGTTAGACTACAAAATCATGAGATTTCCCAAATTCTGGTCTAATGGGATCCTTTGTCTAAAATAAGTGTTACTTGGGAATATGAGAGTATTTTAAAGAAATACTATCCTTCATTTATTTTAATCACTAGGATGGCTCTTTTTCAAGTGGAGGATGATGTCATGAGCCTAGACACTTACCCTATTAAAACTCTTGCTATTTGGTTTGATGATTTAGTTTATGACTATTTCATGGATTATTTGGCTTGATAAAACTACATTGATTCAATAGTTTTCTTGTGTTTGAATATTATTTTGATTATTATGTGTTTTATTTAGATGATATTTGGTTCATTTATTTGTAGAGACATTGTTTCATCTTATTATTGATGATACTATGAACCTATAGTGGCATTTGATTATTAATTACTTACAAATTCTATTTTATAAATTCAGCATATAATGATTTATCATTTAATTTAGTTACATTAATTAGTGAATTTATTGCTCTTTATTTGTCTAGGAAATAGTGATGGTATGTTTTATGACAATAGGGATAGGTACATGAACTAGCTTGTATTCACACCATAGTAGTCGAGAGAGATGGAAAAATTTTGAGAAAGGAAAAATGTGAGCTTTAAAATTGTTTTGAGCTTTTGTTATTTATTTATACCCCTTACGGGCCATGATTTATATTACTTACTTGAGTGAACATTGTTGTGCTTATCTTTTGTCTTCACATCATTTTAAGTTCATGAATATGTTGATATCTTATTTAATCTAGGATATTACCTTCTTTGAATGTCTTCATGATGATGTTTGAATCAGAAGTCTTTGTCCTAAATATCATTCTCTTTGCATATGGACTTAGTCCAATTGGGAATTTGTGTGGTCAATGCAGCTTACCTAGCGTTAAATGTCTTGTTAAGCTCTTATTGCATATTACTTTGACTCTTAGTGGCATTCAATTAGTGAATTAGTCTTAGAATTTAGATAGGTTAAGGAAGGAGCCACAAGTCTCATAGACTTAGAATTAGTTGGTTTTGTTTTGCATTGACATTGACTTGGGAAATTGGCTTTGACTCAACCCTCTATGCAAATTAGGTTGACAATGTTCCATTTAGTTTTTTTATCTTTTGGTTCAGCTCAACTCATTTTGGAAAAACCCTAGCTTGGGGAAACCCTATCAATTTTTTGTCTTCATGTCTACAATGTAAATTTATGAAACTTCCACGTCTATGAGTTTTATGCAAAATTGGTTAATGAAATCATGGGTTTCATTAACAATGATAAAGGAGTATCTTATAGGGTTTTTAGTTGGATAATGGGGATTTCTAGTGCAAGGGTCTATGTTCAACTTGAGATGGGAAGTTAGAAGGAAAAAGAAAAAGAAAGAGAATAATAGGTGATTGCAAAATTATTGCACTTCATTTGAATCCTCCAAGTAAGTTTTTTATTGAATTTTTTAATACACTAGACATAAAAACATTTTTACAAATTTTAAAAATTAAATCCTAAAAAGTACATAATGATTTTTTTAAAAATTTGAAAAATGTATATGCACTGCATATTTGTATATCTAGTCTAAAAAATATTTTTTGATTAATTTCAATGATCTAAACTCAAGATATTTTGAGGATAAGATGAAAGTTTATGTGGCCTCTTTATGACAAAAAGTGGAATCGATTGTTATGCTTTGACTCAGGATCTATAAGTATTCAGTTTACAATTTTCAATTTGGTTTTTTCTATTTTAAATGATTTAAATCTCATGTAAATATATGCACATATGAAATAGGGTTTTTAATTTTGATATTATGAAACCTTGAACATTTATCAAGTGTGTTGTAACACCTGTATATGTCATGGGTTTTGTGTGTTGGGTTTTTTCTTAATCAAGTAGCCATGAGGTAAAATGTGGGTTGCATTTTTATAAATATCATGTTTTCATTTTAAAATGAATATTAGGTTTTTGGGTTGAGAAGGCCATTTATTTTTTTGGGTTATTATTAACATGAAAATGTTAATATTTTTGTGGGTTTATCATTGCATGGGTTTTTTTAATGATTTCATTTTTTATTATAAATGAAATCATTCTGATTTTATGAACCTATTTGTATGCTTTATATATTATAAAAACATTTCATGGGAAAATATAAAGATTATGTCATAGGGTTTGACTTAAAATCTT
The DNA here is from genome assembly GCA_037957365.1 of Torreya grandis. Taxonomy (NCBI): domain Eukaryota; kingdom Viridiplantae; phylum Streptophyta; class Pinopsida; order Cupressales; family Taxaceae; genus Torreya; species Torreya grandis. The sequence continues at coordinate 1,308,008 of JARHVA010005044.1, read as the reverse complement.
GAATTTTTTATCATTAGGTTATGATTTCATTTTTGAGTTAAAATGGACTATTGGTATCTTGATTCATTTTTTACTAATAATATATTTTTATTTCAAGATATTGTGACTACCATTTATAGTCATATTTGTTCGCAATATGAGTATGACTCTTTTGGAGGTTTATTCATTGCATGAACTTATTTAACTGAGTTATATTCTGTGACTTAAGTGTTGAGGGTTTACTTTATTTTCATTATTATACCTCATTTTCATAACCTAATGGATGTGTTTGATCTTCCATTATTGTTTATTATTGTATCAGAATTATGTTTTTATATTGGCTTTCTTAGTTTTGATGTTTTGGCATTTAATTTATAGGTTATACATAGTATATAGTTGAGGTTAAATTTATATTAATTGAATATAATGTGAGTCTAAAATGATGAAGCTTACTATGATAATATGTATACATTTGATTAGGTGCCAAGGCAATGATTCTTTATGAATTAAAATGTGAACAAAATCTATTTTCCTTTAATTTAATTCATGCTAGTTGAGTCTATCTTGGAGTTTTTTCTCTCCCTTTGTCCTTCCTCTATCTTTGTTTAGTTTCCTAGATCTACATCCAACTGATGGTTGGAGTGGTCTAAGTCCACTTATCATTGGGTTCATTGGGAGTAGAGAGGTAGGTTTTGTTTTGTTGGATGGAAAGTAGATGTATTATTTTTTTGACTTCTTAGGGATGTGCCTTCTTTATGGGTAATGAAGTGAAATTTATAATGTTTTTTTGTAAAGAGAATCAAACAAGTTTTGATATTGTGTTGTATTAGTTTCTTTTCTTATAATTTATTAATTAGGTTATTATATTCAATGGTATTGATACATGTCATAAATATGTGTATTTTGGTATTTAATTTGATTTGTAACCTATAAATTTTAGATTGTTATTTTATCATCTTATTTAACTATATATGTTATTGATCATAATGCATTAAGGAAACCTTGTTGTTTATTCAAACATTACTAAAACATTAGCTAAGTAAAAATCATCTAATGAAAATATTGTATTCATAAATAAATGTTTATGTAGTTGAAAGTGTTAAGCTATGAAATGTGAAATATGGATTTTATAGTTAAGTGATGAATGAAATTAGGTATATTAATTTTTTTTCTTGATAATGCAATATGTATCAACACTTCATGGTGATTTTGTGATATGTACTATAACTTGATTAGTGTGTTAAATTATTGATGGAAGTATGACTAAAATAGTATGTCTTAATAAGAAGAATATGGTTATTATTTTTTTTATAGACAAAATATTGGAACTGTTGTGATTACTTTATATTGAGAAGAATAATCAAGTTCATTTATTTTTTATATTAATTTGAAGGTTATTTTATACAATTAATTATTTACGGTGACTAAGTAATTTAGAAGTTGTGAATTATTGAATACCAATTCAGATACTTAGTTGGATATTCAAAATCTAAATGTGATCATATTTGTTGATTTAAATAAATTTCTTACCTTCCTCTATTAGGTATTTTATTTTAAATTATTGCATAAGATTATACCTTAAGTGATATTTGGATATAAAAAAAATAAAGTGGATTTGTTTCAGTTATAGATTCCTTTGAATGTCTTATTCTTGAGTTTTAATTTGAAAAATCATCATGAGGATTAATAATAATAATAACCTAAAATCAAGTTAAGCAATTGTATATACATTTTCAAAGGAAAACCATTGTTATTATTGATTGTCGAATCATGCATATAATTTAAATAACTCCTAAGCTCTATTATACTAATTAAACTTTATGACAATGTTCCATATTATCTTAAGAAATTAAATTAATTATAAGTCTTTCGCTAAATTATAAAGGAATAATTGTCAATAGTACATTTATTTCAAATGACTAAGTTAAAATAGTCATATTTAAGAGTCATATGGACTTGGTGTAATTCACTTAACTTTGTAGATGAGCCAAAATCAAACTAAATTATTTGGTACATTCTCATGAAGGCAAATGGAACTAGTCTTAACTAGTATATGGGTTGATGGTGAACTTTATGAATGTTGACATGCACAACGTAAGCATGGTTGTTAAAACATAAAGATAAAAATGAATGTTATTATAATATAATTTAATGTATTTGCATTTATTGAATATTGACCTAGTGATGCATTTAGATTGGAAGCAAGGGTTTAATATCTACTCTAATGATTGTGGTATGGTTAATAGGAAACATATGTGAACTTAATTTAAAAAAATTATGTGATGTGATGGCTAATTCTATTGTTATGTCCATCATGATGAACATGTTAACACTTATCTACACCTTTAGAATGAATATGTGAATCTAAACTAGCCTATAATATTTTCAATTCATTTATATGAAGGTATAAGTACAAGGATTCCTAGGGAGATCATGGTATAACGATCATATGAAAACATTTTCATATGGTTTATGCTGGTATTGAATCTAAGTTAATTATTTTGATACAAACTAATTACTATTGTATTGATTTTGGAAATAGTCCTTTGCATGATCACTTATTTTTATCTAAATTATGTTAGATTTTGTTTAATCAATCTTGGTATGATGATTCTTCTATTTATTCTATTTCTCTATTTGCAATTGATTACTGATCTCCTTCTACGCATAACTAATGAGTTGTAAACTATTTTATGATATGTACAAGCACTTGACTGAGTTTATAAATTGGTAACGACTTTGTTAGGAAGGCCATGTAGGAATCACATGGATAGGAGTGCATGTATTGTCCATACACTAACTCACCTCAATTTGAGTGATAAGCGGGAAAGTCCTTAATGAAGTCATTAATGATTTATTGACTTTATTTAGTTTCCATATTGGCTATAACACTATTATGCATCTCATTATGTTTTCTATGTTAACTCTATTTTTAAAACCTTGTACCATAGTTTCTTTTTTCAGTGTTAAAAAATTTGGTTGTTACATGGGTGTCCACCTATCTTGAACAAGAAAGGAGGTAAGAGGACCTCCCAAGAGTGAATTTAGTCGAGGCTAACATAAAATAGAAAAATGATGAAGTTTTAGAAATAAACATCAGAGAAAATATCATTATGAAGAGAATAATTATTACTCTAAGGAAATAATAGGTGCAGAATAAAGAAAGTGGTGATGCATGGTTAGGTACAAATATTTTTTGAGAAAGGTACACTTTGGAAGGAAGATATGAAATTAAATTATATATGGTGGTAGTTGTGAAAATATGGTTTATAAATATATGGTAGAGAAACTAGGTTTAAAATTTGGCAAGCATCCTTATGCTTATAGAAATTCATGATTTAAGAAAGGGAATAAAGTTGCAATAGATAAAAGGGGTTTAATCAAGCTTATTATATGAAAACATACAAGGATGAAATATGGTGTGATGTCATACCAATGAATGCATGCTATGTGTTATTGGGAAGGCCATGGTAATTTGATATAAAAATGATTCATGATGGAGAAAAGAACACATAATTTTTGGAAAGGTGGTATGAAAGAAGTTTTGTTACCTCTTAAAGAAGAAGGGGAAATGAAAAGCTTTTTATTCATAAAAACATTTATCAAATACATGAAGATAACAAGTTTTTGTTATGCATTAATAAAAAAAGGACATAAAAGTGGTGCAAATATTAGTATAATAAAAAAAAAGTGTTGAAAGAATATGCAGATGTTATACTTGATGAGTTACCAGATGGTTTACCACCAAAGACATACATTCAAAATTATATTGATTTTATTTATATATCATCTCTACCCAATCAAGTAATCTATATGTTGATTCTAATATAACGTATATAATTGAATATACAAGTTACTAAATTGGTGAGAAAGGGTGTAGTAAGGGAGAGCATGAGTCCATGTGCAACACCAACATTGTTAAAGGAAAAAAAATATGGGAGATGGAGGATGTGCATGGATACTAAATCAATCAATAAAATTACCATAAAATATAGTTTTCCTATACCTCATTTAGATGATATTATGGATGTTCTATTATGATAAAATTACTTTACTAATGTTGATTTAAGGAGTGGTTACTATCATATTCAAATTCATGAAGGAGGTGAATGGAAAAAATTTATGAGGGCAATGAACTCAATGCTATGGTATTACATTGATAAGTTTGTGGTGGTTTATTTTTATGATATTTTTATATTCATTAAGACTAAAGAAGATAATTTAATCCATTTGATTATGGTATTAGTGTTGTTGATAAAATAAAATCTCTATGCAAAACACTTTAGTATTTTTTGGATTTATAGTTTCAATAGATGGATTAAGGATGGATGAAGAAAAGGTAAATGTAATTACTGAGTGGCCTATTCTAAGAATCATAATAGAGTTAAGAAGTTTCCATGGTTTAGTGTAATTTTTAAAAAATTTCAATTAGAATTTTAATAGTATTTTTGCACCAATAATAGACTGCATGAGAGGAAAATAATTTGTGTGGACAAGGGTAGAAATGGAAATATTTGATTTTTTTAAGAAGTTAAAAAAAAAAAAAAAAACTATTTTATCATTTCTTGATTTTATAAAAGTATTTGTGGTGGATTGTGATGCTTCACATGTGAGAATTGGTGTTGTGTTGAGCCAAGAAGGAAGGCTAATAACATATTTTAGTGAAAATTGAATGAAGTATGAAATACGTATTTTAGATATGATGTCAAATTTTATGCTAGTATACAAGCATTAAGATATTATAAGCATTACATGGTGCCTAATAAGTTTATCCTATTTACATATCATGAGGTCTTGAATTATGTGAACACTCAAAAGAAGCTAAATAGTATACATGAAAGTGTCTTTATTGTAGGAATATACTTTTGTTTTGAATATAAAAATTAGGAAAATTTAATTAGGTAGATGATTCTTTGATTAGGATAGTGGAACTATTATCTAAGATGGTGAGTGAAGTAGTTAGGTTTGAAGTTGTTAATGAATTATACAATACTAAAGCAGATTTTGGAAATATAGTTGAGTAATGCAATAATCCATTATCATGTTAGGTAGGTACTATTAATTATGAGTACCTTTTATAAGGTGGTTATATATTAAAATGAAAATAATTATGTATTCCATTTGGTTCTCTAAGAGACAATATTATAATATAATTTCACAATGGTGGTTTGGGTGGACTTTTTGGTAATAATAAGATAACAAATTTAGTGGAGGATAAATATTTTGTCCCAAAGATGAGAGATGTGGTAAAATATGTTCCAAGATGCAATATACATCAATTATCTAAGGGGAATGCACATAGTATAGGGTTATACATGCTATTACCAATTCTAGTAGGACCACATATAGATTTGAGTATGGAGTTTGTGTTGGGATTACCAAACACACAGAGGTAAGGATTCAATATTTATTATTGTAGATAGGTTTTATAAGATGTTTAATTTTATTCCATGTAATAAAACAAGTGATGCCATTAAGTTTTATAATTATTTTTTAATGATGTTGTGAGATTGTATGATGTTCCAAAAACTATTACATTATATAGGGACACAAAATTCATAATTCTTTTTTAGAGGACTATGTGGAAGAATTCAGGAACAAAGCTACAATTTTTTAATATATACCACTAAAAAATAAATGGACAAACAAAATTTATGAAAAATAGCTTCAAAATTTTGTCAAAATGCATAGTTGGAGAGAAGCCCAAACAATAGAACTTGGATTTACCACAAGTTGAGTTTGTATATAATAGTTTAGTGAATATATCAAAATAAAATCACGTTTCGTATTATTTATGGGATAAATACTATAAGTGTTTAATATTTTTTATAGTAACCTATTTCAAAATGAGTTAGTTATGATGAAGTATTTGCAGAGCATATATAATAGTTGTACTAAAAAATAAAGAAAAATATACATGAAAGTATTGAGAAGTATCAAGTAGTAACATATGTAAGAATAAGTTCAAAGTTATTTTAAAAAGTATATTTAGTGATGGTTTAATTTAGGAAATAAATATTTCCAACAACAAAATACAATAAATTGAAGTGCAAGAAAATCAGACCATGCAGAATTGTGAATAAAATCAATGATAATGCTTATGGGGTGAGTTTACCACTATATATATATATATATAATTTTTAATGTTCATGATTTATATTTTTTCCATGGATAATATGGTTAAATTTAATAATGTGTATAATTATATTAGCATCACCAAGTGCCAAATAAGAAGAAATAAAAAATAGCATAGGTTTTGGATCAAAAGATACTGCACACAAGACAAGAAAATTAGAACATATTTGGTATAATGAAAAGGAATAAAATAGAAACAAACCAATTGGATAACATAATAGGATATGAGAAATATTTAAAATAATAAATGGAAAGGTATTAATTATGACAACTCATAGGAGTTGAATTGTTTTCAACCAGAGGAGAATGATGCAGAGACCAAACTTATAGAGGCCATAACTTTTGATTTGTAACTCTGTTTGAGTTCTCGTTTAAGCCAAAATGATAATATAAAACATATTAATTCATAAATAACCCACTCTATTATTATTTTTATGTTTTTTATAAATTTAAGTAGGCTATATGTGACCATTTGAGGATCCAAAAATGCATTTTAATATTTTTTTTGGGATTTTTCCATTTTTTGAAGTAACATATTTTTGTAACCAGAAATGAACTTTAGTTAAAGTTCATACATTAGGTTAATTTTATTTCTTATAATATAAATGTATATTTTTATACCCATCATATTTTTAAAGCAAAAATTAATTAAAATAGTGATTTAATAATTGTTAGAAGATAAATATTACTAAAAATAGTAATTTTCTAAAAATTGCATGGGTCAATTAGCTTTAAATTTATCTAGATTTTTAATTATGAATGTTAAATCAAATTTATAGTTGAAGTTTATTCAAAGACACTTATTCAATATTTTATTCATTCCATGAGAATCAACACAAAGTTTGCTTTCATGTAATTTTTAAATTCCTATGTTTTGTACCTATTGATATTTTTCTTATCTAGTATGTGTTTTCTACATCTTTGTAAATTATGATAATGGACCCCTCAAAGTGTAGATAAATCACATAAAGTCTCCAAAAACTTTATTATCATACATTGTATGGAATCACTCTTCAAGATCCAAAATAGAAGTTAGAAATTTGTCTTGGATAATTTTTTAAACAAAAGTAGTTGTTTCTTAGGTATGATTATGCATCATTATATTAAATTAATAAAAATAATTTATTCATAATAATGTATTAAATTAATTCAAATTAATTCATCTAAAACAGATTTAAGTGAGTTAATCTAAACATAAATTCATGTTTAAAAACAAAGTAGGAAATTACATAGAAAACAAAACTTGTATGTTTTATTGATTTACATAAGTCTTTCTAATTGTTGTCCATTGGATAACACATGGTTTTGATTAGTTTTTAAATAAAAATAATTTTGTATGTCTTATATTTATGAACTCATATATTTGATATAACAGGGAAGAATGATGAAGGTAATTATAATATGTAGTTTGAACATGTAGTTTCTAATCCATATAAAGTTGAGTCAGTTTGTTTACATTGTTAATACATACATATGAAAGTATAACTGAGATGTCAATAGGTCCAGTAGGAAATGATGCCAAAACTTCATTAAAAAATTGACATTTTTGTATTATGGATCATGTGTTATTTTGTATTCTAAATCTTTTTAACACGTGATTTGATAATTAAAAAATGATAATCTTTTTCTTGATGACCATTCATTTTTACAAAAATTATATCCAAATGATATATATCTCATGGATGAAAATTTGAAATCATACTAATGTCTTGAGGAAATATGGGTTATGTATGTCCACTATATATATTATCTTCCGTGAACATGTTGTACTAAAAAAAAAACTGATGAACATGTGCTATGATCATTTCCTTAACTTGTGTTAAAATTTGCAAACCTTTACATTAGTCCTCAACATCCATTTGTTCCATTTAGAGAATCAATGAAGCTTTCATATGGAAAATCATCTATAACAAATGAATACTCCATTTGATATATTTACTTTCATGTTTGATAATTTTCCATGTATATAGAACATGTTTGACGAAATGATCATTGATCCACTCTATGGATAAATCGTATATGTGTGTCTAAAAGGTTTGAACTAAATTTACTATAAATAATAGCAATTTTTATTTTATTTTATCAATAAGCAATGGATAATAAATAGGTATTTCCCTAGGTAATTAAGAATTAATAGCCATTTCCTTTGATGTATCATAAAACCTTATAGATAATTTACAATAATTTGTTGTTGAGATTTCATTTTTACAATTCTGAGCATATCCTTTTTTTGATTGCAAAGAATTTTTTAAATATTTGTTAAAATTGAATAATGTCTTTTTTTCCCCTCTTATTCATGTATTGATGATGTATTTCTAAGTTGGTATTGACACCTTTATTTTAATTAAGATGTTCTTTATTTTATAAGTAATATTTGTGCACGTATGTTTATTTTGTAACTTGTAGACATCTACAAGTTTAATCATTTATTTTAGACTAATGAAGTATATATTATATTTATTCCAAATAAAAATATTATTATATTAAAACTTAATCATTATATGAAATATTAAAATTATTATTAAAAGTATATTTTTACCCTTTAATTAAAAGAACATCTTAAAATAAAAATAAAATAAAATGTATGATTTGATATATTATCAAAAAACAATCAAAGAAAGGATTTTTTTATAATCTTTAAATACAATCAATAAGGTCAACTATCTATATAGTTTTGGGACAACCAAACATGAAAATGGTTTTTAACAATACAATAAAACTCCAAATTATACATAATAAAAATAATTTGATACATAATATATAATTTTTAAAAATAAATACCTACATAATCGAGTCAAATATGAAAAAATAACAATCGAAACAAATTCATTTAAACTTGTATTGATATTTTGTTGAAGGTTTTATACATTTAAAATAACATAGTTAATTTTATTCATCTCATTATAATTTTTTATCTTAATCTATAATGTAAAAATTAATTCCTACTCCACAACATGATTAATTATTTCTTATGTAATGTCATTATCAACAATGCAAATTGGTTGTTAGTAATACCCATTATTAATTTTTTTAATTCATAAAAGGTATGTAATGGGCTTAGTTTATTTTTATATATCACATAAACCTAGCCAAAAAAATACATTTAATTAAACTCACTAATATCCACACCACATTTAAGACAATACCCAAAAACACCCATTTTTTAGTAAACATTTTAACGTGGCCATTCATCCAAAAGAAGAGGGAAAGAAAGGTAGTAGAAGTTATCCACAATAAATTATATCATAGTTTCCTTCATTAGATCACATTTTACATTTTTTTAAATTTTCATATGCCTTAATTCCAATATTTTTGATCTTGTAGTTAGGTTCTCTGGTGGTTGAAATTATATGTTTGTTAATGAATGAGGATGCACATTTTATCTTTTAGAAAATAGCCAATGGTGAAAACTATCAACCTTTACAATGTCAAGGTTAATAAAGTGTTTACTATTAGACATAGACTCAATCATTATTCCATTAAATTCTTATGTTCTAGTTGCTTTCATTGCTAGAATAGGGATAATCAGGCTACAAATATATTTATTAATTTATTTCATTCTTGAATTCATATTCTGATCACACAATGTATAAATGTTATTCCATAACATCATCTTGATTTAAAGTGTTCTCCTCTCACCTTCCAAGACATCCTTTAAATATATTTTTGATTCATGGAATATTTACATGATCAAAATAATAATATCCAACATCAATTTGGTATTTATGAAATATCTTAAATGTTCTTGAAATTGAATTAATGTATTTATATATCTCTACTATTTTCAACACAAGGATTTATTATTGAAGAATTTTTTGATATTTTTTCACATGAACATTATAAATTATTGAACATCTTATTGAATACTATAATAATTAAATTTGATAATGCGTAATTTTTTTAATTTTTAACTTGGTTATAACATTCATTTGAAACATTGTTGAAACATATCAACATATTTTTTCTTTGTTATTATTATCAAAATAAAATCCAAATAATATTGTAATTTTCTTCTATCATATTCTAAAAGTTTATTTTTGGATAAAAACCTTCCCATTATTGGGTTTTTTAATTTTAAATGGCCTTTCAAGCTCCTCTTCCTACCCATGTGTCTAGTTTGAAGGGTTTAAATGTCACCATGCCACCTAGATCTGTTGCTATTGAGTCTACTGTAAGTTATTCTACAGTTCCTAGCATGTTGTCTAGCATTATTTATGGAGTGTCATCTAAGTAAAGGGGTTTTTATTTTGAAGATGTATCACTTGGTAGATTCATTTCTAGGATGCTACCTATTACTAAGACTATGGTGCATCCTTTTATTCTAGGTTCTTCCTTTGGTGATCCTAACTCTTTTTCTAACATGGTTCACACTAGAGTCTCATCTCCCTAGAAGA
>JARHVA010005044.1:1275000-1290000 GCA_037957365.1 Torreya grandis | reverse complement strand
TTGTAATATGTCTAACATAATAATTCATAAACTTAATGAGGATAAGGAACATCAAAAGATACTATTTCATAAAATTATTCAGTTGAATTGAGAGGAGGAAGATACTACAGGTGAGGATGAAGCTGATAATGAACTCATACTTAAGGATCCTATGGCTAGCGAAGGTCTGAAAAAGCTAGCTATGCAGAAGGTGGAGGTGCCCAAATGTTCATAACCAGACATTCTCTCTAGTATAAGTTTTGAGGTGGATACCAATGGGAAAAATCTCAAACCATTAAGGGAGGAAAATGAAGTGTACCCGCATATCCTTGATAATATTATCAACATCACTAAAGTTTCTTTGGATAACTCTCTAGTGGCATGCTTTTATGGCTATAGGTCTAGAATCGTTGTTTTAGAGAATGGGCATCCAAGAAATGGAAATATTTGGGATGCATTGATGTGGTCTATATGGATAAGAATTTCTTCTTGGTCTCCTTCTCTTTCCCAAATATTGTGGGAAAGCTCTTGAAGGGGGACTGTGGTTCTTAGGAAAATTATTTTTATCTCTTAGGAAATGGAACCTAGGGATTAATCTTGATAGTGATTTATTAATGCAAATCCCTATGTGGGTTACACTACCATGACTCCCCCAAGGGTTATAGAATTAGGAGGGAATCATTGGAATTATTAAATCCATTCATAAAGTGGTATCCATAGATATGGTTACAAAGTCCAAGAGAAGGTTGGTTGAAGCTAGGTTTAACATTTATGTTCAAATAAATAAACTAGTTCTCAGAAGTATTCAACTCAAATCCATATTTAGAACCTAAATCCAAAATATCCTATATGAAAGAGATGATGTGATCTATAGAGTATGTTATTTAGTAGGGCATAGTAGAAATAATTTTTTGAGTCAACAAAAGCCATCAGAGGAGGTTCTACTAAAGGATTTACAATTTGGGAAATAATCTAGTGGTCTCAAGAGGCCTAGATGAACATTTAGGTAAAAGTACACCCCCCAGTTTAATGAAAATAAAAGATAATTCCAATCCCAAAATCCAAGATCTTTGTCTTGATAAAAAACCTAAAGATCATAGTGTGGATATGTGAGTTCTTCAAAATTATGAAGAAGAAATATTTCTTACAGGTCCCCTGAGCACTTATATAGATCTTAATAGTAATATATCTATAGAACCCTTGGGGATCAAAAGTCTAATAAAGAAAATGAAAAGGATTATTCACTCAATATATGAGTCCCCTCTTACATCATCGATAGCCAAGGTGCAAAATTTTTTGGCTATTAATAAGTTGATAAGCTCCCCTAAGGGTTCTATCATGACCCCCTCCACTAAAAATAAGGCTCAAATTTCCAAGGGGCTCAACACCCAATCAGGAATGCCTCTTAGCCAAATTTTTAACTGTAAGTCTAACTTACTCTAGAATGGACATAATAATCCTAATGAACCAATGGGAAATCCTCTAAATCAAGAGGAGAAATGGACTAAAGTCAAAAATTTTAAAAAGGAAAGGAAAAAATTTACAGTAGGAGTTAGTAAGAGAGGAAGGAAAAATACAAAATGCATGGACAAATCTTTTAAAATAGATAATGGAAATGATCAATGCTCCTAAAAGATACTTAGACAATCCAAAATTTTGTAAATTCCATGAAAAAATATATAGATATAATAAATTTTGAGAAGAAATATCATTATGAGCCATGCAAGAGCTAGGTCCCATAGATTGATCCCTCGGGTCTTCCAAATTTAAGCCATTAGTAGAATAAAAAAATGTTTCAACTACCGTTTTTTTTAATTTTGAATTCATGTGATTTGTATTCCCTTCTAAATAAAGATAGGTGGGAAGTGCAGTTATTAGTTATATCACACCTTTTAACATTTAATTTTTTTTCAAATTTACTCAAGCATTTATTGGATATTTAAGGCAAACTTAATTGTTGGTAGTTTTGGAAGTGGTTTCCCAATTGAGAATTAAATGGAGAGCACAAAGGGTCACCTTAGGAACACTAATGAACTCTTGAGAGGGCATATTAATAAATTCTCAAAAATTTTAAAGGGTAATAATCTGATCCTATATATCCTCGACAATGATTTGGAAGAGGCTGAAGAAAATTATAGCAATTCCCTGGTTGGAAAATTCATAAGAACAAGGCATGGCAATGAAACTATCTAAAATTGTATAAGAGGAAGTGGACTAGGGTAGGATAGGTTAAAAATTTTATTTGGGTAACATGTTTTTTTTTTACTGCATGAATGATAGGATTAATATTCTTAATTATGTTCCATGGTTAATGGGTAAAGCTTTTCTTGTGATCTAACCATGGAAGCTTAATTGGTCCCCCTTCATGTTCAAGATGGATAATATTCGTTTATGGATTAATCTCCTAGGTCTCCCTATATTGTATTGGGATGAATAGGTTTTTAAAAGTATTGAATAAACCATCAAATATTTTATGGATATCAACTAGCCAACCACTCACAGTAATGGTTAATCTTGGCTCAGATCTATGTTGGATTTATTAGAAAAATATCTTCCTAACTCTGTATGGCTCAAATCCACTTTGGGATCCTAGAATCAAATTATCACGTATGCAAATAAAATATATATATATATATATATATATATATATATATATATATATATATATATATCTTATTATATTAAATTGGGTCATCTTAAGGACTCATGCTCAGTGACCCAGGTAACTCAGTAAGATAGAAATTTCAGAGGGAAGGATCTCAAAGATAGCTATTTTTATTGGAAGATGGATTAGAAGTTATGAGTCACCACCTTAATGAAATTATATTCAAGATTAGGATTCATGAATAAGCTAACAAATTTATTAGTAACAAAAACCTATGGAGCCTCTCATAGCTGGTTATTTTTTTGGTATCTAGTTTTTAGTGCATGTACCTTTTTTTAATGGGTTATTTTGGTTGTCTTGGTTTTTACTTTGTTTGATATGACCCAGAACCACCTATTTTGTAGGTTAGACCACACACCAATTCTTGTGGGGTTTTTTCATTAATCATAATAATTCATATATACTTCATTACATTGCATATAACTAAACTATTACACATTATAAAATATATCAAAATAAATACATAACAAATCATCAATTTGGATGTTACAAGTTAATTATATTTAAGAACATTTAAAATAAACAATCATTCTTTATTATGTAAAAAAATAAAATAATAATTCAAATATTTAAAATTTATATAAAGTATTTTTTTTTTTATTATTTAATTGATGGAAAAAATAATTAATCATAATTTAATTTCTAAAAAAAAATAACCATGAAATTTTTTATAACTACTTTTATGGTCCTCACTTCTTATTCATAAAATTAATATACACAAAGTAAAACATACTACTTCAAACCAGAAAAAAAATTAACTGGTCTATGCACATCAAACTATGAAAACTTCATGATGATTCAAACCCATAGTGGAATTTAAAAACTATCTAAATACACAAAATCTTATCTATACATCTTAGCTTATAAAAAATAAATAAATTACATATTAAAAAAATTATTTAAAACATATGTTTAATCTCAACTCTCATAGAAACTATAATACTATGACCTATAAAAAGTACACAAACATTATGAAAGAAAATATTTATAACCCTATTGAAGTAGAGACACTAAATGCGACATAACTCACTTTAAAATGCATATGATCACAATATCTCATCTATAAATGTTCATTTATTTAAAAAAATACAAATTTTCAAACACACAACCTATTTTTAGATAAATTGCATGATGTTTCAAACCCATGATGGCATGAACAACTAGCTAAATACCCAAACTATGGTCTATAGATTTGGACCTATCAAAAGTCAACAAATGGTATGAAAAATACTATATTAAACCCATTTTTAATTTGTACTCTCATTTTAAATAAAAATAATAATGTTATATCAATATCCAACAAACAAAATCATAACCAAAAATAATTTTGACATTTATAGATCTCACTATTACAAATAGACAAATTTATTATATAAGGATAAAAACAACAATGCACAAATATTTTACATCAAAAATTTTATTACAAAAATTAATTTGTTATCATCAACAGTAAAACTTAGACATAAAAACTATTATTACCTCAAGCTTAATCCCCTTTGTATAAATGACAATGGTATAGACATGTATGAAATTTTATTGAAACAAAACATATAAAATATTCATGAAGTATTCATGCATAGACATTGCATCCAACTAACTCACCTAATATTGGATTAAATCCTAATCTCTCATCTATAGAGATCCAAATATAAAAACACACTATTTAAAACTCAAAATTTATTTATAATTACACTGCATGATGTTTCAAACCCACAACAACATGAAAAAGCTAGATATATACCAAAACTCTAGTCTATGAATGTGGACCTATAAAATGTGCACAAAAGGTATGAAAAATACTATGAAAGACCCATTTTTAATTCTCATTCTCATCTTAAATAAAATAGAATTAAAAATTACCAATGGCCAAAAACAAAACATAAGTAGAAACCAATTATATGTTTATGGATCTCACATTTAAAAACTAATGATATTTACCATGAGGATATGTACGACCACCTTAAACCATGAAAATATAATGTACTAATATCAAAAATAAAACCTATACATACAAAATATTCTCACATCGATCTTAACTCACATAATATAAATCACAATCCTACATTCAAGGATAAAAGCATTATCATAGGATTTGAACTAAGACATAGATTATAGTTTAAATCACTTGATAATGGATGTAACCAAATCTTTCTTCTCTACATGTCGAACTATATAAAAAGCATAATATTTAAAACCCATGACTTAATTTTTAGAAACACATCAAGTTTTAAACCTAAAATAACATGAAGACACTACATAAATACCAAAACTATGGCCTATACATGTTGACCTGTCAAAAGTGCATAAATAGTGTAAAAAATAACTAAACTCCTTTAAAATGTCAAAAATATTGATTTAAAAATGACCAAATAATTAAAAAATTACCATAAACCATTTTTAGGTTTATGTATCTCACCTTTACAAACCAAAAATTTTCACCCAAGAATATAAATGACTAGGAAGAATATTTCCCACCCTAAACTTATTAAAAAAATTTTAGGAAAACCCTACATATTTGTACAAATTTTTGGTAACAAAGAATTGTAATAATTTAAAATAAAAATAAAAAATGACATCATTGTCAAAAATGAAACTTAAACAATTGTGTATAGACATTAATTTGAGCTTAACTCACATCACAATGGTTGCATGTCCAATCTTTGACCTATGTGCATTGAACTATCAAAACAACACAAAATTTAAAACACGCCTAAAAAATTATGTAAATCCTAAGAAAATACATAAACAATTTATAGATAAAAACTTATTAGAAACCAAATCATAACCTTTTAGACCTGAAAAAATTATGACACAAAGAAACATATTGATTTTAAAAAGGGAGAAAAAATGACATCACTGTCATGAAAAAAATTTAGATAAACAAAATATGATTGATTCTTTATTATAGATGCATTGAATCGAGTTTAAGTCACCTTAAAATTATTTCAAACTCTATATCCACCCAATACATTTTGAGATATCAAAATTCATCATCAAACTTTTTCTAATATATGGAGAGCTCATATATAGATTATATCTTTTCAAGGTTCCATTAATGGCATAATTAGTTG
The DNA here is from genome assembly GCA_037957365.1 of Torreya grandis. Taxonomy (NCBI): domain Eukaryota; kingdom Viridiplantae; phylum Streptophyta; class Pinopsida; order Cupressales; family Taxaceae; genus Torreya; species Torreya grandis. The sequence continues at coordinate 1,284,285 of JARHVA010005044.1, read as the reverse complement.
ACAGAAACAAACCTTTGCATCCTTACATAATACTAAAAATCCAACACAATATTTTAATTCCATCGAAAGCAATAGATATATATCCACACATAATACTTATCAACATGGGAAAAGGTACCATGCCACACATTTGTTAGAGACCCAATGAATCCCCATCGACTAGACTATGACCTTATAATGAAAATCAATGACCCTATGCCATGTTTCAACATAAACATAGTATGATCGTATTCAATAACTAACATTGAAATTAAATATTTGACCAAATATGAAATGGAGGGATCAATCCAATAGGTGAATGCTTATTGTTATAAAAGTATATGTGGTTTTTTTTATACATATATTATAAAATTGATCATTATTTTATGCCATGTACATTAAGTTAAATAACATCAATCTATTCATTCATATATATCAACATAAATTGTATTCTTGATTCAAAAACTAATATATATGATGTATACAAACCAAAACCTATAGTATGATTCACAAATTAAGTTAATTTTGTCAAATACAAATAGGTAAAGATTATTTTCCTAGTCCAATAAAGCCTTATTTATTTTTATGTTTGGGTAGTCTCCCAAGTGGTTTTCGATAAGGTGAAGGAATAATATAAGGAATAGAAATTGGAAAATTTGATTAACCTTAAATTTTAACAAAATGTTTGCATTAAAATATATATAACCTAAAAAGGTAAGGGAAACATTCAATTTTGATTTTATCGACCCTTAACTAATAATTTTATTATTTATTCTATTTTTAAAATTGCATGTTTAATAAAAATATATCCATAAAAAATTAGATTTGAAATATTGTGTGTAAAGTAATATCTAGATTATAAATATATGTATTATGTTAAAAGACACCTACTTTAACTTGGATTTATTTCTATGCATGTTGAGGATTGAAGGTTAATTTTTTAAAAAAATATAAATATGAATCTATTAATAGTAGTAAAATTAATTAATAAAGTTTCACATGATTTTGATATGTCTCCCTAAAATATTTATAAGATTTGAGGTGAAAAATTCATTGTGAATAGAAGTATATAAACGTTTCTACTTGAATATTTTTAACACATCTCCATACATATATAACTAATATTAAATTTAGTAATTACACAAATCAAGTTGAATGGAAACATTGATAAAACAAAATAAACCTATTGTTAAAGCTTTTAGAGATAAATGAAATTAAAATATGATATAGAATTTATGAAAAATATGTTTAAAATGTTAATCACATTTGTTTACAAAGTGAAATTAATGAAATTTAGTGGATGCTTGACATTAGAATCACATTTTATATAATTAAATTAGCAAAAAACATATGATGTATTTCATTGATGTTCAAATAATAAAAAACATTTTTTCAAAGGAGATATTAAAATACATTCTATAAATGATAAGGACACCCATCTTTTGGAGGCTATAACTTTTGATTCAAGGTCAAAATGAATATATCAAAGAGGATAATGCAGCCATAACACAATATGCCCTTTTGGGTCTATTATTATATTTGGTAGACCATAAGTGACCATTCAAGGTCCCTAAGTTGAATTATTATATTTTGCATCAATATTTCTACTTTAAAATTTTGAAATATTTGTAACCGAACATAAACTGAGTAGAAATTTTCCAAACATTGTTAATTTTGTGTCTAGAGTATAAGTGATTTTTTTTTAAGTCCATCTAATATTTCATGTTAACAATAGGTAGTTTTATAAGTCATTTATAATTTTCAATTTTTTATACAAACTTGAATTTATAGTTAAAATTTATTTGAATACTTTTACGTAATGGTTTTTTTTTCATTTAAGAAGAATCAATAAATATTGGGGTTTATAATATTATGTGTAAACTATGCCAACTGAGATTTTGCTTTGCTAGTTCTTGGTTTCATCATCTAGTATCAAAGTGGGTTCAACTCTTAGAGGTTATTTGAGAGTTTTTATTTAGTTTTAAATTATATTTTTGTATATAGTTATGTGTTTTATTTTAAAAATATGTTTAATAGATGGAAATAAGAAGAGGAGGAATTTCACATATGAATAGGACTATGCAACAATTGTAGAGGCAAGAGAAAAAACTGACTGTAATTACCTTATGTGAAAATAAAAGGAAAGAAGGAGATGAAAAAAGAATATAAAAATATCATGAATAATAAATTCTTTAATGATATGAAGATCAAAGATAACCAATATCAATTAAATAAATTATGGTATGGTGCTCAAATGGAAGGAATGAAGGCATCAATGTGGATGTTTTTGAGTATCCATGTATTTTAAAATTGGAGTTGACATATTAAATAATATATAATTTATTTTAATGGAGAATTATGTAAAAATAAAATAAAGTTGAGTTTACGTGAAAAACATTTAAGGGTCATGGGATGTTTCGATGGGATCACATGCAAAAATAAACATAGTTAAAGGGTAAATAATGATCAAGCCTTGGATCAAGATGGTGAAAAAGGTTAGAGATAAATTTAATCCTTTGGATCATGCACAAACCATATAAATAATATTTAAAAATTTGAGTCAAAACATTCATTGTCTACAAGACTACATGGATGTGTTTTAAAAGTTACCCATATGAGTAGACCATGATGAAATAAAATAATAGATGTATGTAAGGCATGTAAATGGTATAAATTTTTATATTCAATATGAATTGAGCCTACATAGAATAAATATTATGGAAGGGGCTTAATAATTTTTTTTTAAGGTTGAATAAAATAAAATTAGATAGGGTTTTAGAATATCAACTAGGCCAAAAAGAGGAAAATCATACCTAGTAAGGGGACATGGTGGATTCAATCCCAATACAAGACAACCATCAAGTGCTTAATAAAATAAATAGGATAATAGACAAGGGTTTTGATATCAGAAATGAGGAAGAGGATTTTAGAGAGGAATAAGATATGGTGATGGTAGAGGATGGAATGGACCACAAAAGCCTTATGTTTTTACAGATGTGGAGGATAAGGACACAAATAATTTGAGTATCTACATTGTAATGAAAAATAAAAGAAGAAAGAGAATTGGCCTAGGATAAATTTGTTTTAGGATAAGAAAGAATAATATAATACAAAATTTGTTTAAATAGGCATAGGATAAAATATCGTGATAAAGAGAAAATTAATATCTCCAATGAAATAATATGTGCATGATAATGAAGGTGTTAATTCATGGATACATACAAAATTTATTTAAATAAGGTGTACTTTAGATGGTAAGGTATAAAAAGTAATTATAGATGGGTGTGGTTGTGAAAATATGTTTTATAAAGGAATGGTAGAATCTAGGTCTATAATGTGAAAAACATCCACATCCTTACAGAATTTCATTATTCAAGAAAGGGAATCAAGTTATTATAGATAAAATATGTTTAATCAATTTAGGATAAAATGAAAAGGATGAAATATGGTGTGATTTTATTTTTAGCCAAATTTGGATACCATAGGTGAGTTTAATAAAAAAAACCTGACCTTTTGAACTAGGCCTCCTTTCTAAGAAGTCTAAATGAATGTCTTATATAAGTTTATCATTGTTTAAGGTATTTTTGAGGAAATTAAGGTAAGGTGTTTTCTTTGTGTTAGGCTTGTTTAAGTCATATCTAGTGAAAACAATTATCATATTTATTTTATGTCCAATTCTAATTTTATATAATCTATATGAAGTCAAATAAATTTAAGGAAAGTTAATTATATGGCTTAACACTTATCAAGTCATTTTAAGTCAGTTTTAAATGAGAAAAGTTAGTTAGAAGAAGTTTCCAATGCCAAAAAGATGGAGAATAACATGTTTTGAAGGTATTCACATTGGTGAAAGAGAGATATGAAATTTTTCAATAGTTTACAAGTCCATAAAACTAAAATCCATGGTCAAATAGTGTATTTTAGGTTAGAAAGATCATAAAACTATTTTATCTTCTCTCTCAAGTTCTTGACAAGGCAAAGAGATCAACTAATTTGTGCTTAGTTCATGAAGAATAAAGAGTTTTGAATCCAATTAACTTATGGGTTAATATGGTAACTTTTACCCCTATAATACATGGCTATAGTTCTTAGGTTGAGGAACCTAGCTCTATGAACCATCCTCAAGAGGGTAAACCTCTCTAAAACCCTATAAAACCCCTACTAGCTCAAGTTTATCTTTGTAATTAAATTTTAGAGATCATTAAAGACATGATAAAAATGTGATAAGATATAATTGGTCTAATATGTCTCCAAAAATCACCACTAATAAAATACCTTATGCATAGATAGATCAAAAGAGAAGTTGCAGGTTGGTAGGGGTGGAGAGAGTGAATGTTCCCTGTCAAAATGGTATTGTTTATGGGATGTTGGATTGAAGTGAGAGCCAAATTATATATTACACATGTTTACTAATCTCACACACCTTCTAAATTATTATTAAATTCCATACTCTTTCCCAAGGTGCCTTTATTGTATTGAACCAAGAGATGGTAGACATGTTTTAGTGGTTTGAAGAGCTCTACATGTATGGATATGAATGTAAGACATTTGAAGGGTCCTATATACCTTATTAAGATTAAATATAAGTATATATCATGTATATTATACATATTTAATTCATTAATAGTGTGTTAGACCTCAAAAAATGAGTAATTATGCATACATAGGTGGGTTATGTGAGCTTGCAAGCATAGTTGAGGTAATTTTTGCAAGTTTATTCATTGGGAGAGTCCTCAAATAGGTAAATCAATATCCATAAGTTTTTTAAGATAAAATTAAAATATAGGTTAAAAGTGGCATATATTTATAACCATTGTCTTAGTGTTCGCCAAAAGGGTCTTAGGTGTAAAGGAGTTAATACAGGACTGTGACATGACAAAAGAATGGTTGGTTTATATATGTTAATGTCATGGTTCATGAAGAGATTTAAAAAAATATAAATGACAATAAATATATCATCCATATACATCCATATATTATTATCACATATATAACTTTGAGGCATGATTCAAATCTAAGACAAGAAGAGGTTTGTAAAACTATAGGTCTACAGAACTTTAGGTCAATATTTTTACTTAAAAGTTAGTAATGAGGGTATAATGGTCCATTGAATACATATTTATATGCTATAAATCCTAATAAAAATCCTCAATATTACCTATATAATAATCCTAAAGTTCCAATGAAGGCTTATACCCTTAATTCACCTTACAACTCAAGTTGACTATTTGCCTAACTAGGATTGTGTGAACCCAAAATAAGGGGTATGTGGATTATATATGCACATTAAAGATATCCTCAATATATTAAAATAAAAATATATTTAAAATAAAATTAACACATTTTATAAATGCCAAAAATGGATCAAATAGGATCAAAAAGGTAGAACATCATCAAGAAAGGGTTTTAGGCCTAAAAGACAACCTACATGCCTATATCAAGTAGTAGGAGGGAAAACTTGTTTGAGTTGGTTATTTGAAGGTTTAAAGGGATGAAGATAGGTGAAGATCAACATGAGGTAAAACTAAAGTATCTATAATATCACTTAAGTGTTAAACAAGTGGAAAACCATCAAACTTTTAGCCAAGAAACTTAAGTTACTACATAGAAGCCTATAACTAGCAAAAATTAGAAAAGTTTCCATGTGTGGTGTGAATTTTTTTTTAAAAAGATGTATACAGGTTTAATAAAATTATTATACATCCTTTTTTAAATCTTATATAATCATCCAAAAACACCATGAACCAATGTCAATATGTTTCCATCTTAGACTTATAGTCAATAACCTAAAGCACCACTTATAGGTCTGTTTAGAAAAATTGAAGAGAAATGTGAATGTTATTTAAAAAAATGAAGTTGATAAAGACCAGAGAACATGTACAATTAATGATGAATGTTAAAAGGGTTTTCATAGGGTGTTCAAGGTGATTGAGAGTAGTTTTAGGAGTCAAGAAGCTTGGGTAGGCCTAGAATGCCTGAATCTATACACACAAGCCTATATACAAAAGGTGAAATAAGTTTTCTCATTCAATATGATCTAAAATAATAAAATATAAAATAATTATTGTTAGTGTCACTATTAAGAAACTACTCTTAATCCCTAGTCATGAGCTTGTGAGGGCGATAATGCGTCTGAAGCATGAAATGGAGTAGATAATAATTAGAGCACCTCACAAAAGGTTTCATAGAAACCGAGGAGGAATTTTGATCTAAAAATAAACAATCTTACACCTCATCATGAAAAATAACCCTTATCAATCTCTCAATCAATCCTAACAGTAGAAAATACTCATCTTCTTTTGCTCAGAAGTCAATAGTCAACATGCATGGGATCCAATGGAGTTTAGGGATGTTGAACAGGTATATGGACTTTAAATTTGTATATTTTTTCTTAGGTTAAGGCTTAAATCATTATGAATCATTTCTAAGAACATAAAAACCACTAAACCTTGCTTAGACCCTAGTAAGAGCTCAATAGGAAAACAATATGAAATTTATGGATCCAAATGCATTGAATTAACCTAGAAAACACATGTACAACATTATTCACTCTAATAGGGTCCTCACGATGTAATTGGTCTGTATATTCAACTATATGAACACATTTAATATTGTTATTTTAAATGGTTTTAGGACAAAAATAAAGTTTTTGAGTATATGAATATGTTAAAACCATTGGGAAGTTTGATATTAAGGGTCATATACCTTATCAAACCCCAAAATTCAATCTCTTATGTCTGAAGGCTCTCTTACAAGTCTAATTTCCAAATATAGTTCATAAACGATTATGAAAAGGTGATATGGTCACCTAGGAGATATAAATAGTCATGATTAGATCACCTAAAATCTATGTTTCACATCACAATATGGTTTTTTGGCTCTAAAATATTCCTATTAACCTTGTAAGAAGTTCTCATAGAGGTCTTATTTCCATTCCAATGACTAATACTAGGAAAATTAGACCTAATGGACTAGCAAGCCTATATAACTAATGAAGAAGAATATCTAGTGTGAAAAGGGTGAATAAAATAAATAAATTGAAGATAGAATAACATTTGAGAATCCTAGATTGTCTTGGAGGTTATTGATGAATCCAATATGCCTTGTGTCAAGTTTCCAAGTTATAATTATTCATTTAAGAAGTGTATTTTAACTCTTTAAATAAGAAATCCTATGCCACTTGGTGAATTTCATCATCAAGTTGAGTAACACATGTTAAAGAGGATAAAAAAACTACTGTTAGCCTCTTCTATTTGGCCTTATGACTAACTTGAAGTAGATGCCACTTGTTTATGCCTCTCCTCTATTTCTCCTTCATTTATCTTATATATGCTTCCTTGAATGGCTTGTAATGGATTATTTTGTTGATTAAGATGAATCCTTAGTCAACTAAACACTTTTATTATGTATTTTAATGTTTAATAAATTTGTTTCTGACCTTGTCAAATGTTTATAATTAGTGTACTTGTCTGATTGTTGATGAATGCTAGTAGTAGTTTTTTCACTCTCTCTCAATTTTCCTCTCCTAACTCTTTACAAATGTATTATATTATTGCATGTCACATGGTGCTTTTGGATATATTTTCATAGTTTATAGGTTAATTCAATCATTCGTGTCTTCCTTAGGCTTCTTGATTATCCCTTTTATTCAACACATTTTTTATGAACTCTATCTTGATACTCATGCTCAAAGGTCCTAGTTGATTAGTGTGATCAAATTAAATAATAATTAATTATCTTAGTGTAGTATGATCAAGTGGAGTGTGTTAATATGGTGCATCACCTCCCTAGTTTGGTTAAATTTTATCTATCTTACCCTCTTCGTTTGTAAGCAATATATGTAGTAGTAGTTTTAGGGTGATAACATCAAGGGAGATGGCCCTATATATAGATTAACCTCAATAATTAAGCCACCCACAACATATATGTGTCTCCATGATATAATTTAATTATAAACACTTGAATAACCTCCTCAAGGGTGCAAATTTTGATGATAATAGTTCTATCACACCTGGTAAGATAAGGATTGCATTTGATTGAAGATTTATTGATGTTGATCTTTAATTCATTAGCCTTTGTAGGTATTAAATCAAGAATAAATGGTGACTCCAAGTGAATCCCATTTGATAAAGTATCCTAGTGCCTAAAAATCATAAAATTGTTATGTATTCTAATCATTATTTTAGTTAATATGGATACTCTATGATTTAGCTTTCTTCATATTAAGTTAATGGCATACATGGATTCACCCCAAACATCTCTCTAGCAATAACATGTAAAACTTATCGAGATTATCAGTAGCCTTATATTCCCTCTCCAAATCCAACTTAGCCTCCTTATAATCCTACTATCCCTCTATTTAACCTTGTCAAAGTCATTTTGATTTTATTTCAAACTTATTAGACTTCAAACAAACCCTTGTAAATTTGTAAATGAAAATGGGGGAGATTGATAAGGAGAAATAACTTGGCATAATTGTCTATAACCCTTATATTAAAAATGAAAACATTCAAATAATCAATAATCATATGCATTAACTTAAGAATGGGTGGATGTATATTGATAAATAAAACCAACATCTACCAATTAATGAAGTGCTAGAAATAAGAGGTCTGACTCAATGTCTAGATAAAAGATTAGTACTTGAATATAGGAATTAAATAAAATACATTCAATCTTATATGCCTTATCTTACTCCAAGTCAACACTATTTTTCTCTAAACCCAGCCCAAGATACAATATGCCATCAAGAAAGGTCTATGTCAATGCAATATTTATGCACTCTTACTCAATAGCCTAATATTACTCCATATTGGATACCTTCATAGAATAAAACCCCTGTTTATGTCATGCCTACTCTTGAGAAATAACCTTCTCTCATGCTTATCCAAAGTTAAGAAAAGGAAAAGTGTATGGAGTTTAATTCAAGAAATATCTCAAGTTATTCAAGCTCTTTACATACTCTTCAAGTTACATACATCGATGAAGTTCAAGAACAACAAAGTTTGATATAGAAATTGAAGAGTGGAAAGAGAAGAATATAGCACCCTTAATTCAATTATTTTTTTCATCCCTTCAATAACATCATAATCAACCTAGTACTACAAAATTTCTAAGTTATAAGGACACTCTATTAGGTTTGAAGAAAGCCAATGAAGTATTTTACCCTCCCACCTCCTCCTTTTATGAAGTATAATCAATTGCATTAAGGGTAGAAGGTGTATATTCAGATGTGAAGGAGATCTTATCAAAATTGGGTGATGATGTAGTAATCTTTGAAAAGTAAAGTCAATTAGCTTCAAGTGA
>JARHVA010005044.1:1265000-1270000 GCA_037957365.1 Torreya grandis | reverse complement strand
GTATGATACATCATATATAATCATCTAAAAACACCAAAGAACCAATTTAAATAGTTTTCCATCTCAGACTTACAGTCAAGAACCTAAAGCACCACCTACAAGTCTATTTAGAAGAATTGAAGAGAAATGTGAATATTTTTTGAGACCTTGAAGTTTATAAATACTATATAACATGTAAAATTCATTATTAATGTTAAAAATGTCATCATATGGTGTTCAAGGTGATTGAGGGTAGTTGTAGGAATCAATAAGCTTGGTTAGGCCTAAAAATGGCCCTATATGCAAAAGGTGAAATAAGTTTTATCATTCAAGATGATATTGAATAAATAATGCCTCATTTAATTTTTCAAGATATTTATGAAACTTTTTGACTCCTTCAATGGTGAGTAAAATGGTAAATAGTGACTATTAGGGTCATTAACATGAAAGTACTCTTAAAACTTGGTCATGATCTTGTGAAGGTGACAATGGGTATAAATGTTGAAATAGAGTATATAATAACTTAAAAATATCGCATAAGGTTTCATATAACCTAAGGATGCCTTATGATCTAGAACTAAAAACTCTTACACCTCATCATGCAAAATCACCCTTCTCAATCTTTTAAGCAAACATAATAGTAAAAAATGGAGATTTTATTTTGCTCAAAAAATTAGTTATCAATGTGCATGGGATCCAATGGAGCCTAGGGATGTTTAATAGGTATATTTACTTCAAATTTGTGATTTTTTTCTCATGTTAATTCCTAGACCTTTATGAATCATCGTTAAGAAGATAAAAACCCTTAAACCCTTTTTAAACCCTCATAAGAGCTTGATAAAATTAAGATGAAATTTATATCTCTAAATGCATTTAATTTACCTATAAAACACCCTAAAAACATTATTCACTCCAATAAGGTCATTACCGTGTAGTTGGTTTGTACCTTTACCTATACATATGTATTTAATGTTATACTTTTGTAGGGTCTTATGATCAAAAAAATGTTTTTGAGTATATGAATGGGTGAAAACCATGGGGGAGGTTGGTTTGAAGGGTCCTATAACTTTTAATACAAAAAGTATATTCTCTTACTTTTGAATGTGTTCCTACATGTCTAATTTATAAAGACAATGTAGAAACGCTAATGAAAAGGTGATATGGTCACCTAGCAGAGATAAAGAGGCATGATTAGATCACCTAAAATCTATGGGTCACACAAAAATATGATATTTTTAATCTGATATATATATATCAACCTTGTAAAAAGTTATCACAAATGGTCTTATTTCCATTACAATGGATAATACCAGGCAAATCATACCTAATGGACAAACAAGCCTATATGTCTAGTGAAGAAGAATCTCTATAATGAAAAGGTAGTGAAGAAGAATCTCTATAATCAAAAGATGTAAATTAAAGATAGAATAAGATTTGAGAAGCCTATATTGGCATGGATGTTTTTGATGAAAGTAATATTATATGGGTAAATTTTCTATGCTATAACTAATCATTCAATAAGTGCATTATAACTCTTCAAACAATAACTCCTATGCCACTTGGTAAAGTTCATCATCAAGATGAGTAGCACATGATAAAGAGGATGAAAATATTATTTTTATCATCTTTCACAATAACTAAACTGAACTGTATTACACTTCTCTCTCTCTCTCTCTCTCTCTCTCTCTCTCTCTCTCTCTCTCTCTCTCTCTCTCTCTCTCTCTCTCTCTCTCTCTCTCTCTCTCTCTCTCTCTCTCTCTCTCTCTCTCTCTCTCTCTCTCTCTCTCTCATGTAGAATGACACTATCCCCTCCTAAATAAGGAATTTTTTACCTAGTCAAACCCCTATACCACTCTCTTGGAAAGAGTGCCATGTTGTTGAGAAATTTTCAAATTGATTGAGACACAGAGGGGAATCTCAAGGCATTAGGCCAAGCTTTTCATGAGTTTAACAAATAGAAAGTTTTTTTCCCCCAATTACCCAAACTTTCTAAACAATCTTAAATATTTTATTAGTTTTTGGATTTTTTATTTTAGAAGATGGTGTGAGAATGGCTGAAGAAAAGGTAAAGTTAGTTGTTGAGTTACCTAACAAAATAAGCACATCACAGGTAAGAATTTACCAAGATTTATCAAAACAATTATAGAAATTTTTACTTATAATTTAAATGGTATTATTACACTAATAGCATATTACATGATGGAAAAAGAGTTTATGTGTACAAGGTTAACAATATAAATCTTTCAATTGTAAAATAAGAAGGTGATACAAAAAATTATTTTATCATTACTATATTTCTTAAGAATGTTTGAGATTAGATTTTGATGCTTCACATATGGGTATTGGTGTTGTTTTTATTCTATAAGAAAGGTCCATAGCTTATTTTAGTGATAGAATTAATGAGGTAATAAATAAGTACTCTACATATGATGTTGAACTATATGTCATTTTAATAGAATTAAGATATTAGAGTCATTAGTTGATTCGTAAATAGTTTGTCTTATTTACATACCATGGGTACTTGAAGTATGTGAACACTTAATATGAGTTGTGTAATATACATACAAATTTTGTGTCTTTATTATGTGTGTAAGCCAGGAAAGCAAAATCAAGTAGTTGATGATTTGAACATGTGAGTGGCATTGTTAACTACTACGGTGAGTGAAGTAGTTGGATTTGAAGTTGTTAAGGAATTATGTGAAAATGATATAAGTTTTTTAATATATTTGAGAAATAAATTAATATATTATTAGGTGAGACACTTATTATTCATGATGACTAGTTGGGTCTATGAGAGACAATGTTATAAGAAAAATACACAATGGTGGTTTGGGTAGACACTTTCGTAAGAATACGAAAATATTATTTGGTAGAGGAGTAGTATTTTTTCCAAATATGAATAAATATATGGAAAGGTATGTTTCAAGATGAGTAATATTCCATGTGGATAATGTCCATGTATAAAATATAATCTTGTACATGCCATTACCATTTCCAAGAGGACCATGGGCATATTTGAGTATGGGCATATTATTGGGACTAAAAAACAAAAAAAGAGATAATGGATCCATTTTTTAATTATAGACAAATTTTATAAGATATTTCATTTTATTTCATGTAATAAAACAAATGATGCCAGTAGAGTAACATTTTTAAAAACTATGTTGTAAGGTTTCATGGTGTTTCAAAACCAATTACTAAGACAAGGATATATAATTTCTAAGTGATGTTTTGAGGTATATATAGAAAATTTTGGGAAATAAACTAAAATTTAATAGTGTATACCACCCAAAAAATATATAGACAAATATTAGTAAACATGATCTTAAGAATTGATTTTAGATGCATAGTTGAAGAGAAGCCAAATCAATGGGACTTAACTTTACTACAAGTTATGTTTGCATATAATAGTTTTGTAAATAGATAGAATAGGGAGATTAAAATTATAGATTTTTTATGCTATAAATACTAATGGTGTTTTATATTTTTTGTAGTTATAAATTTTATAACATGTTAGTGATGATGTAGAAGTATTTGTAAAGCACATAAAATAGTTGCAAGAAGAAGTAAGAATAAACTTACATGAAAATAATGAAAAGTATTTAGTAATAGTATATGAAACAAGAGGGAAAAATGTATTTTAAAAATCATAGTTTTTATGGTATATTTTAAATAATATATTTTTTCCCAAAGAACATAAAACAAGTTGAAGTACAGAAAGATTGGAGCATGCAAAATTTTATAAAAATTCAAAGACAATGCTTTTGAGGTGAGTTTACCACAAATTTTTTATTCTCATATAGTATTTATATGAATCAAATGTATAATATTATTAATTTGAATAATGTATTGGAAGCAACAATTGCCAAGAATTACGAAAGAAAATACTGTGCAAGTTCTCAATAAGATGATAGTGAACACAATACAAGGTAGTTATAATAGATATTTTGAATAGTTGGAAGGACTAAAATAATAATAAAACACTTGGGTTTATAATGGTATTTTTAGAATATTTGAAATAATAAATATCATAACTATAAACATGGCAACTCGTAGGAGATAAGTTATTATCAATTAGAGGAGAATGATGCAAACATCTATCTTATAGAGGCCATAAATTTTGATCTAGGAACCCATTTTAGATATTTTTTACATAAAAATGAATATATCAGAGAGGATAATTCATCCATAAAAAACTACACTTATTAGGTTCAATTCTCATAAAATTTTAAATCCATATGTCACCATCTAGTGGCCCAAATTACATTCTAGTATATTTAGTCAAAATATTAATTTTTAAAATTATATATCTTTGTAACCAGACATGAAATTGAGTTTAAATTCACCCAAAATTGTTGATTTTATCTTTAAAGGATAAATGGTTTTTTTTTCTTCCTATATAACATTGCATGTAAAATTTATTTAAAATAGAAGCAACCAAACAAGCTTGAAAAAATTACTAAAATATTAGAGTTAATTAACTCCACAATTTGTTTATTTATTTAGATTTTTTAAAATTTTGCCTATAAAAGATCATATCTATTTCATATTTATTTAAATAATATTATGTAATTTTTTTTCATTCATAAATAAACAATAAATATAGGTGTTTATGAAATCCTATGTAAATTATGCCTATTGATATTTTAGTTTACTACTTATTCACTTCATCAATAACTCAAATACGTTTCTTATATAAATTTTTTAATCAATCCTAACAAAAAAATTCAAATTAAATCCATGTTAAAAATAATTCTAATACTAAATATTGTAATGAAACATAATAAAACTATGTAAAACATTTCTTATTTATCTGGTAGGATTATTAGTTAATTGAGAAAAAATCATTGAATAGAGGATCTGTAAAAAGTGAGAAGGATCATTTCCTTGTGAAGTGTAATATTAAACTCTTTTTTTCCATTTTTTTTTTGTTTGATATTTTTAAATATTTATTAAAAAAATATTTGATTAACTATCTTTGTAATTGTAGGTTGAAGGTGCGGCTCATAAGGATGATAATA
>JARHVA010005044.1:1252500-1260000 GCA_037957365.1 Torreya grandis | reverse complement strand
ACAATGTATAATTCAGGATGTAAGATACGAAAAGTAATTATAGATGGTGGTAGTTGTGAAAATATGGTTTTTAAGGACAAGATTGAGCAACTAGGTTTGCTATGGGAAAAACATCCTAACCCTTATCCGATTTCAGGGCTTAAGAAAGGGAATGAAGTTAAAATAGATAAAAGGTGCTTAATCAAGTTTTATATAGTAAAAACTTATAATTATGAAATATGGTGTGATGTTATACTCATCCTTGCATGCGATTTGTTATTAGGAAGGCCATGGTGGCTTGATAGAAAAATAATTCATGGTGGAGCAAAGAACACATATAATATATGGAAAGGTGATATTAAGGTAGTTTTAATACCTCTTAATAAATAAATTTAGGATGAAATAATGTTGTTTGAAAAATAATTTATCAGATATATGAAGATGATAGTTTTTTTAATGTGCATTAGTAGAAAATAAACAAGATGTAGAAGTGGTTAAATACTAGTATAAGTAGCAGTAGTGTTGAAAGAATATGTATATGTTATACTTGATGATTTTCCAGGTGGTTTAACACCAAATAGAGACATAAAACATCATATTGATTTGATTCCAAGATCAACTCTACCCAATCAATTAGCCTATAGGATGAGTCCAATAGAACATGCAAAAATGAATAAACATGTTACTAAATTGGTGAGGAAGTGTGCAGTAAGGGAGAGTAAGAGATCCTATACAATATCATCATTAATAATTATAAATAAATATATAGGGTGGATAATGTGTGTGGATAGTAGATAAATCAGTAAAATTACAATCAATTATAGATTTCCTATACCTCATTTAGACGATAAGATGGATTGATGGATGTTCTTATAGGATCAAAATATTTTAACAAGATTGATATAAGGAGTAGTTACTATCAGATTTGAATTTGAAAAGGATATGAATGGAAAACAACATTTGAGACTAGAGATAATTTATATGAGTGGATGGTGATACCATTTGGATTATCTAATGCACCCAACACATTTATGAGAGTGATGAACACAATGATACAAGGTTACATCAGCATGTTTGTGGTAGTTTATTTTGATGATATGTTGATATTAAATAAGACCAAACAAGAACATGTAAGGCATTTGAGAATGGTATTATAATTTTTAAGAAAGGAAAAGTTTTATGCAAATTTGAAGAAGCGTAGTTTTTTGCATAATAGTTTAGTATTTTTGAGATTTATAGTTCCAACACATGTTAAAGAATGGATGAATAGAAATTAAATTAAATTATTGAGTCACTTATTCCAAAGAGCATCACATAAATAATAAGTTTCCATTGTTTAATAAGTTTTTATTAGTCTTGTAGTACCAATAACAGATTATATGAGAGGAAAAGAATTTGCATAAACAAGAGTAATAATAGAAAACTTTATGTTGTCCAAGAAGAAGATTATAGAAAAGTATATTTTAGCATTACCAAATTATATCAATGTGTTTGAGGTTGATTTGATTTTTCATATGTGGGAATTGGTGTTGTGTTGAGTCAAGAAAGAAAACTAATAACATATTTCAATTACAAATTGAATGAGGTAATAAAAAAATATTCTATGTATGGTGTTAAAATTTTATGACATTATACAAGAATTAAGACATTTGAATAATTATATGTTGCCTAAGGAGTTTATCCTATTAATTGATCATGAGACCTTAAAGTATGTGAACACTCAAAAGAAGTTAAATAACAAGCATGTAAAGTGGGTGTATTTCTTGCAAAGATATACTTTTATGTTGAAGCATAAATTAGGAAAGCAAAATCAATTAGTTGATGCTTTGAGAAAGAGAATGACATTGTTTTTTTTTTCATTAGATATCATCTTTTCATTAGAGCCAAAACTAGTTTTGGCGCACAATATGAGGCCCAGACTCCAAAAAAGGTTAAGACAAAAAAATCTATAAAGATTCAAAACTAAAACTCTCAAGTAACTAAGTAGAGATCCAAAGTCATCTAAATGAATGTTAACCCAAAGTAAACATCTAAAATTCCTATAAGATTGAACTAAAAACCAAGAAATTTATTTATGTTAAACAAGACAAGCCTAGGCTTCAAATCTTCTTATGTTACTATTATTTTCCTACCCCTACTAGAGAGTAAGGATTCCATAATCCATTGAGTGCCACCATTTATGGAATTCATTGCATCAAGCTGTAATATTTCCACTTCCATTTTATTGCATCTTTTCCCTTTCTTTCCATAGTTTGGTGTCTTCAGAAAACAAGGTTGTTGAGCTATCGAAAGTGTCTCCTTACTCACCAACTCTTATCCTTTTTCCTCCCAACCTTCCCCTTCCTAATTTATGAATTTATTTTGCTGAGAATTTTTGATGGAAAAGACTCTTTGTCTTTCATCTTTGTCCCAATGTTCTGTATATTGTAAGTTTATAAAACCTTGGTAAAGGAAGGTTGCCCTTTATCCATATTAAAGATAGCTTTCACTGTTGATAAAAACTCACCAGCCTAAGGACTAATTTGAGATTCCTAAATAGGAGAAGAAAGATTCTTAATAGAAGTTATTTTGGCAAGTACCAGCAAACTATAAACCAAATATTTATTTAGGAAACCAATCTTCCTAACCCATTTCTTCAAAATTATTGCATAAGAGCCTTTAAAACCTTTGTCAAGGTAAGAACCAATCTTATGATTTCCTTGATTACATTTGAAACATCTAAAGGGAAGTCCTTAAAAATTAACAAACTGAGTCTAAATTCTAAAAGAAGAAGAAATATAAATAGAATGGTGTAAGGATTTGGATAAATTCATCATTACACACACCCTGACATAGCTAAGATTAGCCACAATGGATTCATCAATTTTCACAAAATATCTCAATTTTATAACCAGTTGTTGAAAAATACTAGGATCCCACAATATTAATGTAAGATTATAAAATATAACCCAAACTAGATCTTGAGAGATAACCATAATATTTGAATCAAAAAAAGGTCCCAGGGACATAAAAATACACCCTACTTGCCAATAAACCATGGCCCATTTGAACACAAATAATATCTATCTTTCATAGATCAAAACACCAATATAAATAAGCCATTTGATAAAATTGAAAGAGAAGGTTATTATTGAAGGCTAGGTACCTTTCAACCATTGCAACAACACTTCTTAGGATGGTAATTTTCTTATACACCTATTAATTAAATACTTTTTCCCCCTTTCCAAATGAATCACTAAGAGCTTAGAATATGAAATTTCCAAAATAGGTGGATTTTCAAAGAAAAGAAATGGAACAGCACCTAGTTAGGACATATCCTATATAACTTTTTGTGATGGATCTTCTTATTCAAACCCATTTGAACCAATCACCTTATCTCTTTCTTTTACAACTATCTTTTTTGAAGAAATCTAACTTCTAGAAGAATAGGGTTAGAATTAGGATGAGCTTTGAGAACTAACTATTTGTAAAATACTCCACAAGAATGAAAAGGGTTAGATTTATTATTATAACTAGAATACACCATATTCTTGGTATAAACCTTATCTATCCCTTTTGATGATTTAGACAATCATTGTCTTGGAAAGGCCCCTCTAATAGACTAACCATTATCTTCATCCAAATATTCTAAGCCTAAAAAATACTCAATATAATCAAAGGGAGCTTTACATAAAATAGACTCTGGCATGAAAATTCCATTTTTATCCTGATTAAACCTTTGTTTATTCTGACCAAACCTAGCCATAGAAGCTTTCACTCTCAACCTTGCCCCAAAAATCTCTTTTTGTGCCTTCCTTGATCCCTATGGACTACCGATCTATTCTTCCCCCTAATCCCTCACTAAATTCTCCTCTCCTCATAATACCCAACCTCTATCCATATCTTGAGATATAACCACAATAGTTGAATAAAAAAGGGCATAGGGACACAAAAATACACCCTAGTTGACAATAAACCATGGCCCATTTGGCAACACAAAATCTCTATCATTCATAGATTGAAACATTACTAGAAATAAGTGATTAGATAAAATTGAAAGAGGAGAGGTTATTGTTAAAGTATTGGTACCTTTCAACCATTGCAACAAAACTTCCTAGGATCATCATTTTCCTATACACCTACCAATTAAAGACTTATTCGCCCTTTCCAAACTAATCATTGAGAGCTTAGAATATGAAATTTATAAAATAAGGGGATTTTCAAATAATTGAAATGGAATATCACCTAGAAATGAGACATCCTTGATTATTTTTTATGATAGATCTATTTCTTCAAACCCCTTTGAACCAACCACCCTATCTCTTTCTTCTAGAACTATCTCTTTTGAAGAAATCTAACTGCTAGGTTGAAGAATAGGATTTGAATTAGGATGATATTTGAGAAAGAAAACTTTGTCAAATACTCCACAAGAATGAAAAGGGTTGAATTCATTCTTGTAATTAGAATACACCATATTCTTGGTAGAAACCCTATCCATCGCTTCCGATGATTTAGACAATTGTTGTCATGGAGAGGCCCCTCTACTAGACTAGCCATTGTCTTCATCAAAATATTCTAACCCCTAAAAATGATCAAATTGATCAAAGTGAGATTTACCTGAAATAGACTCTGGCATGAAAAGGCCATTTCTATCATGATCAAACCTTTATTTATTCTTACCAGACCTAGCCATAGAAGCTTCCACTCTCAACCTTGACCCAAAAATCTCTTTTTATGCTTGCCTTGCTCCCTATGGACCACCGATATATTCTTCCCCCTACTCCCTCACTAAATCCTCCTCTCTTACTAATACCCAACCTATAATATAATCTCACAAAGGTTTTAATCCATCCTCTGCTACCATAACCTACCCATTATTTTCCTTCACTGTCACTATTTACCTTCTACACATCATCACTCTATTCAGCTTCTCACAAATGTAATTATTTAATCACCTTGATAATCTTATATTATTTCATCTCATAATTCACATATAACTTCACTTGTAGAGACTATGACAATTAGTGTTTGTAATTATACCAAAATTTGGGGTATCAAGATTTTTGAAATGGACCTTAAACCAAAAATATTTTTATAACCTCATTGCCCAAACCAATGTTGACTAGTATCTTTAACCATAAATTATGTACTTACCTCATCTTATTGAACACAATTTTTAAGCCACATGCTGACCCCCATCACATTGAACATCAAGTCAGTGGTCCATCTCATTGTAGATACTTTTCATGAATAACCTACCATAGCTTAGATTCAGAATGATGTTAGAGAGTGGTCATCCTAGGAAATCAACTTTGAGATCTCCCACTTCTAATACTTAGATAACTCACCACAAGGCTATCATTGTCAAGTAGGAAAATGACATTTTTAACTACTATGATAAGTGAAGTATTTGGATTTGAAGTTGTTTAGGAATTATATGATACTAATTTAGAGTTTGGTAAGATAATTGAAAAATACATAAAATCATTAACAAGTGATTCAGTTATTATTCATCATGAAGATCTTATACAAGATGGTTATTTATTCAAAGGGAAACAATTATGTATTCTATTTGGGTGTCTAAGAGATAATATTATAAGAGAACTACATAGTAGTAGTTTAGCTAGACATTTTGGTATAATAAAGACAATAGCTTTGGTGGAAGAAAAGTATTTTTTTCCAAAGATGAATAAAGATATGACAATATATGTTTCAAGGTGCACTATATTACAGGTGGTTATAGGACATACACAGAATTCAGGGTTATACATGACATTACTTGTTCCAAGAGAACCATGGATAAATTTGAGTATAAATGTTATGTTGGGCTTACCAAACACACAAAGAGGCACTTATTCAATTTTTGTTATTATAGACAATTTTTATAAAATGGTTCATGTTATTGATTGTAAGAAAACCAATGATGACACTAGAGTTGCAAAACTATTTTTTAAGGATGTGAGATTGCATGGTGTTTCAAAAACCATTACATCAAATAGGGACATGAAATTTCTAAGTCATTTTTGGAGGATTTTATGGAAGAAGATAGTAACCAATTTATAATTCAATAGTATGTATAACCCAAAAAAATATGGATAGATAGAAGTTGTAAATAGGATCTCTGTAAATTTGTTGAGATGTAGAGTTGGATAAAAGCTTAAGTAATAGGGATTGACATTACCATAGACTGAGTTTAGATATAATAGTTTAGTGAATAGATCAACAAGTAAATAAAAAAAATTATATTTTTTATGGGAGAAATCCCATGGTTGTTCTATATTTGGTGCAATTACCAATTGCAAAATGAGTTAGTGATGATGCAAAAACATTTGTAGATCATATGCAACAGTTGCAAGAAGAAGCGAGGAAAAATATATAGCAAAGTAATGAAAAATATAAAGTAACAAAAAATGTTAAAATATGGTCAAAATTATTTGAATAATTATATTTATTGATGGTTTAATTGGGAAAATAAATATTTCCAATATGCACATATGATAAGTTAAAGTACAAGAAGATTGGTCCATGCAGAATTGTGAAGAAAACCAATGACAATGCTTATGTCATGAGTTTATCAGATAATTTTGATATCTCTCTAGTATTTGATGTTTTATATTTATATGATTTATATCAATTATATGGTGAAGGTGAACAAGATTAGGAATTATATTTGAAACAACAGGTACCAAAAAAGAAGAAAGAAAAAATAGTGTAGGTTTTGGATAAGAAGATAGTGAATGTGAGGCAAGGAAGTTACAATAGGTATTTGGTACAGTGGGAAGGATTACAATAGGAAGACAACACTTGGATTTAATAATGGGAGTTGAATAATATTGACTAAAATAAAGAGAATTATTACACTCAGATCAACTTGTAGGAGCTAAGTTATTTTCAACTAGGAAGAGAATGATGCAAAAAAAATGAGTCCAAACTTCTAGAGGCCATAATTTTTAATCTATAAATCTATTTAAGCTCTCCTTTATGATATAATGATCACCTCAAAAATTTAGACAAAATAACAATTAGATCAACTCATAGGAGCTGAGTTATTTGCAACCAAAGGAAAATGATGTAAAAATTGAGTTCAAACATAAATTTTGATCCATGGCTCCATTTGACCTCTCCTTCACACCAAAATGACCATCTCAAAACTTTTGGTGCAGTCATAACCTGCCTTATTTGTTTATGGACATTTTTGATATTTTTTGGAGGCCATATGTGATCATATAATGGTCCAAAAATATATTTTAGTATTTTTCTAAGATTTTTCTATTTTTATAAATTATATATTTTTGTAGCCAAACGTTAAATTCAGTTGAAATTCATATGATAGGTTTATTTTAGTGTTTATAATATGTTTTGAGGTTTTTAGGGCTATTTGTGCTTGCATGTGAAACTTACTAAAAATAGTAATTGCTAAAAATAAAAAATAATTTAATTTTTATTTTTTTGAGTTTCTAATTTTACATGTCAACTCTAATTTTGATTTGATATTTATTTATGCATGTGTATGCAATTATTTTATTGATTAAATACAAATAA
>JARHVA010005044.1:1192500-1240000 GCA_037957365.1 Torreya grandis | reverse complement strand
GAAGGGTAGTGGAAGGTTTGAAAAGTGAAGAAGGCACTTGAGGTTGTAATTGAGTGTAACTTGTGTTGAATTTTTTTTTTAAAGCCTAATATAGGCTATCCAAGTTAAATATTTACTACAAGAAACGTATTTCAAGAATTGGAATGATTTGGTCAAAGAAGCTATAGCCTAGTGCAGATTAGTGTAAAAGGAGTTGAGTAAAAGGGAGTGAGTAATTGAATGAATGTTTGAGTATGAGATGTTTAGAGATTATAAATACTAAGGGAAGTTATTTAATAATCATGTATCAAAATAGTTTCAAGTATCCTAGATTGAAAGAGTTGACAGATAAGAGAAGATGGTGAAGATTGAAGGCAAGATTTGATGATTGCAGGTATTAGAGTTGGGGTTAGATTAGGGAATCAAATAGGTCTATGCATCACAAATGAATTTTAAACAAAATACAAACTTAAAACAACCACCCTTGATAACATAAGTTTAGGTTAATATTATAAACATTATAAATTATTATTCTAGCAAGGTTAAAGAACTATAATGTATGCCCAAAGGGTAAGTACAATAAACATGACAAAAAAAATTTACTGTTTTTAAGAGAGAGAGAATCATTACATTCTTTTGTGCTAATAACTAACTGAATGAAGTAGTGGAACATCAACAAATATCTAGTCTAAGATATAGAATACTAGGTGCAAGTATTATTTGTTATAAATTAACATATCAACAATGGTTATAACTTCTTATAAGATATTAATTATCGGATCTTATTATTTACATTTAGATTTCATCTTGCACTAATCTACATAGTAAATAAGAAGACTTAAGTTAACATAATGTTGGCGATGTTATATCCTTTATATCAACAATTTATAATGAGCATTAGAACTAATATATTTATATTTATCAATGATAAAAATAGAATAATAAATTAATTAATCTCCTCCTTATAAAAATATATCTATTTCTAATATTATGTATGCATACCGATACCTTGAATATTTTAAGGGAATTACAATGAACTCATTAGCTCAGGGCTAATTTTGAGTTTAAATAATGAAACTAAAACCATTTTATTTCAATTTTTGTGACAAGTTTATATTTTATTGAAAGTTCCAAGGCATCCTTATAGACATAATGTCCCTTCAAGATTTCATAATTAAATTTATTAACTCAACTACCTCACAACTATTTAGAGGCTATATTGATGTAGTGATTGAACTTCTGGAGGCCATAAATTTTTATTCATAACTCTGTTTCAACTCTTGTTTATACAAAATAATGGTATCAAAGAGGACAATATGCTCCTAATGGCCTTTAGGAAGTTAGTCTTATTTTTTAATATTTCCTGGGCCATAAGTGATCATATAAGAGTCCAAAATTACATTTTATTTTTGTCAAGAATTTTAAAATCTTAAAAATTAGATATCTTTGTAATTGGACATGAAATTGACTTAAAATTTATTTGTTAGTGTATATTTAGTATTTAGAAGATATGTAGAGATTTTTAGGCCTATACAAGCTTGCATGCAAAACTTACAAAAAGTAATGGTTGAAAATTTTATTAAAAGATAAAAATTATTAAAAATTACATGGGCCAATTAACTTCATGTAGATTTTAAATTTTTATTTTTATTTTTAAATTATATATGTCAATTCCAATTTTAAATGAAGATTTATTTAAAGACATTTTTGTAATTTTTTATTCATTCAATGAGAATCAATTAAAAAAATGTGTTTAAAAAAAAAATCTGAATTTTATATTTATTTATATTTTTGCTAGTTAAACTATATTTTCATCATATATAGGAAAAAATAGAAAACCAAACTTTAAATTAAGAATGAGGAAACAAAGGATCATATGTATACACAAATGTATGAATATCTTCATTCATTCGACAATTGATTGACACATTGAATGGTGATAGAATGGGTAAGAGTAAATATATAATTTGAAGGGGTTTCGTGTTCCAGTCTCCCTTACTATTGATAGTTGACACTTAATGTGGCACTACTTCCCACGAATCTAGAAAGTTCTTTAAATAAAATAAAAAACCGATTACCGATTAAAAATAAAAATAAAAAATATAATCTAAAATGGATATAATTTTGAAATGATAGCATCCAAAATATACGATTTATATACTTTTTTATTTTTAATCAATTAAGATTAAAAGTATTATTCATGTGCCAATTTGTATCATTTCAAGAAAAAGTGTAATAGGAAACACTAAAAGAAGTTATAATTCATGTTTTAGTTTTAATAAACATAGTTAACTTTGTTTTTTGTTTTTTTAAATGGATATTACATTATAAATATGATAATTTCATTAAATTAATTTTTTTTTTTTTAAATTGAAGAGATTATATATATATATATATATATATATATATATATATATATATAAATAAATAAAATTAATGAAGTAAAGGATAATGAGACATAGGTTATAAAATGTAAAGGTTCTTTTTAGTTAATATATACTTGGGATTGTCGAGTCATTAAATTTTTTTTTACAACAAAAAAGATATTTTACAGATTTATCAACCAATATTTTTCTTAAAATATTCAAAAACAAACATAAAAATGATAAGAAACAACCAAAATGATAAATAATTAAGAAATAAAATATACCTTGTTTACTGAAGAGTACAACACTTCAAATAAAAATATAAAACGTATCAGTGCGTAACCTAATTTCATAAAAATATGAAATATGTATAAAATGGATAGCAAGAGAAAGCCCACTGAGATATTTTATTTGTTCGTTTTCTTGGTGATTCGGATCTTTTAGGTTGCGAGTTAAGTGTTTGGCAAATGCCACTCCACATTTTTCCTCCCAACTGCGAATTCAAAGGGTTTGCCAACATTGGATGAGTGAAGGGCACATCCAGTTTTGCCTAGCGATTGCGTATTTGCCGGACGGATATTGGAGGGAAAGTGGCTGGCTATGGATTGACAGTTCACATTGCTTACAATCATTGTTTTCTCTCTGCTTTAATTCTTTTGTGGTTTTTGGATAGCAGTTTCATTGTAAGGATGAACGGCGTGTTCCCGAACATTTATTCTAGACTTTGGTCTTCTTCATTGGTTCCTGGATTTGGATGCATAGACGGAATTCCTCACATCCTTTGGGGACTCTAGTAGACTGGGGTCTGGTCTGGTAACGACTGCATACTGTTGCATATAGCCCTGTACTTTCCTTTGGTTTCGGATGGCAGAATTAGATTCTGATACTCATAGATTTTGCTTGTTAGACCCTGTTTTACGTGACAAAGAGGAGGAACTTGTCGTCCACGATAATCCCCTTGAACTAGGTCCATATTCTCTGAGGATATTTGCGGGAAATCACTACCACTTAAGACTGAAGCTGGATTTCCCGAAGTAATGAGGGGGCAGAATCACACATTTGTACAAGTTTCCTCCTCTTTTTTGTGCGGTTCTTGGGGTGGTGTAGGAGACAGTAGCTCGACTGAACCGGAATTGCTTTTGCGATATATGCTTCGAGTGGTGCTATAGGGAGTAAGGATGAGCCACACAAACTGAACTACTCGCCTCTGATTCTCAGATTGTAGCTCCCAGGAGAAATGGACCTTTAGGGGAACCCACAGCCTGCAGTCTCCCTATGACATTATCTTCGGTCAAATGAGATATTCTCTCTCAGGATCTTGAATAGCTAGGGTTCTTCGGAGATATTAATGGATGCTTTAGAAGGCTAGAGGATGATTTGCATAGGCAAACTCCAAATCTGTCCAATGCTGGGCTTACTTTACAATCCGTGTGATGGAAAAGAACTCATATATTCCAAAGAAGCCTCCAATGAGGAAACGTAGAAGGTGTGTTAAACTAAGGGGGAAACATGTCCATTTGGTGCTTGAAGAGGATGTCAAGTTGGATCATGTTACAAAGTTGGCAAATACTAAACTAACAAGGTGTTTTTTTAGGAAGATAATCCCTACCCATTATTTAGACAACTAGTTAATTCCAGTGACCTCTCTTAGGGTACTCTCTCATCTCTCTAGGTTGGCCTGCTTTTGTTTTCAAATATGTGGAAAATGTTACTTTCATTTTGGCACAAAGATGGTTTTGGGGGTCATCATCACTTACTCTTAAGAGGTGTATGTTGGGGCTTTGACTCTCGAGTGGATAAATCTTCGACAGATCTTGTTTGGGTAAAACTATTGTCAGGAATCTAGAACAACAAATAGCTCTGATTCCACTGTCAGGATTAGGAGCACAATTGATTACCTTGTATAAGCAACTAAACACAGAATTTAACCAGAATAAATAACTAGAAATCAGAAATAGCATAGAATATGAGAGACAATACCCAATTATATTAATACTCTTCCGGAAGGAATTACAATAAAGAAGATGCCACACTCTTCTTCCCACACCTCTAAGACTCCCACACCTCTAGGGCATACAATAATTCTCTTCAAGAGTTCTCTCTCTAAACTACGGTCACAACAAACAACTCAAACACAGAGTTGTTGTTCACCTCCACCAGTCAGTAACAATACTGCCAGTCCACTAGTCAGTAACAATACTTCTAGTCCACCAAGTACTCCATGTACTTCAAGTCCGAGTACACCACATACTCCAAGTAGATCTCACCTGATCTTGCTACCTGTTGTGTTATTGATCTCCCTGATCTTGCTGCCACCTGCAAATCAATTTGGTTTTGTACACCTGCAAACCTCTCTCTCTCTCTCTCTCTCTCTCTCTCTCTCTCTCTCTCTCTCTCTCTCTCTCTCTCTCTCTCTCTCTCTCTCTCTCTCTCTCTCTCTCTCTCTCACACACACACACACACACACACACACACACACACACACCGAGTAGATCAACCGACCTTACTTACCATGTAGATCTCACATGATCTTGCTATACCTCAGATCAACCTGGCCTTGCACACCTACCGACCTAGTTCATACACACCTGGAAGAACCCTTGTTCTTGCCTCACCAAGTCCTTATGATTCTCCCCAACTAGCACCCCTGTGGATCTTCTACCAGATCTTGTTGTCCCGCAGATCTTCCTGATCATACACACTTGGTACTGTGGCACTAGGAGGAGCTAACCCTACTCTCTTTCTTCTGAAGGAGCTAACCTTTCTCTCTCTAAAGCACACTTTACAATACAACCCCATGAGTCTATTATATAGATCCCATGCAAACAATAATTAGACTTCTAATTACAATAATTAGAAACGCAGCTCCAAGACTAAAATTAGTCTTTACATGCAAACTGGTCATTCAACAAACTAACTATTTGTGTAACTAATAGTTCTGGAATGCATAGGCAACCGATGTCGGTCCCTGTCTATTTTGAGATGACCGACGTCGGCCGATACATGACTGATGTCGGAAGCTTCCTGTCTACCCCTGACCAACGTTGGTTGGCCTAACCAACGCTAGTTACTGTGACACTCAGGACCTCCTCCATGTTTGCATCAATGAAGCTTTTAGCTCCACACCCTAATAATCTCCCACTTGGAGATAAATAGCTGCACCTGTACTTGTACATTGTCTAATTTGTTTTCTGGCTTGTATCCCTCTTCAAGTTCAACCTTGAAGACCATCCACCACAGCGAACCCTGTGATGCTTCTCCTGTCATCCAAGTAACCTGCCATATCTGAATCTACATACCCATGTAGAGATGTCCCTGACTCTGCATTCCATGTTAACCTACTGTTGGTCCCTCTTAGATACCTGAGAATCCACTAAACTGCTCTCGAATACTTCTTTCCTGGATTGGCCACAAACTCGCTGACAACACCCACTGCTTGGGCAACATCAGGTCTAGTACATACCATGCACTAAACCTCATCATATGAATTGGGACACTATTTTGTGAACTATCCATCCATAGGTGTGCTAACTGGTTCTGTATCCTGCATGTTGAACCTCACCACTACCTTATCCACACAATCATCTAGAGACAAAATCAACCTGTGACCTTCCATGTCTCTAGAAAAACTCATGCCAAAGAATTTTGCTGCTCCCAAATTCTTCATGACATACCACTGAACTAACTTTACCTTTAGCTTAGCAAAACCCTGCATGTGTGACCGCACTACATACAGTAACAAGATAATGTTGCAATCATTATCCAACCTGGTAAATTAAACACAATGGTTACAATTACATTGACTAAAGCCATGCTTTGTCATACACCTATCAAACCTGTACCACTGTCCTGCAGTTTGTTCAAGACCATATACCCTGGCCTTCCATCTCACGTGTCCATTCTCTCTCTTATTTAACTAAGGAATCCATTCATCTCTCAGTGCTTTCATTCCATCTGGCAACTCTACCAAATCTCTCATTTGATTCTCTTCCAAAGAATTCATGCCATGCTCCCACTATTTCCTAGATCCTACCTGCTCTTCAGTGAGCAACAAGTATAAAGAAGGGGAATAACAAATTTGAGGCTTACTTACACTTTCAGTCCTCCATATGGCCATTTGAGACCCCTTGATAGCTTGTTGTCTGTGTAAAATCCATTTCTTGGTTGACCCTGGTCTGCACCTGACTGATGTCGAATCCACCTGATCGCTGACGCTGGTTCCCTGACTGATGTCAGTGTCTACCTTCCTGCCGAGGTCAGTTCCCTGACCGACGCTAGTGTCAACTTGCCTGACACCACCGACTTCTTTAGTCTACACATGACCAACGTCAGTGCCTACCTGTTTGACGTCGGTTCCACCTTACCGATGTCGGTAACTGTGTTTTCTTATGAGTGATGATTTTTTACCCACGAGCTCACCTTGGATCAAAACCCTATCCAAACTTCCCTACTTAGAGTTATTCAGTCCCCTCCGCTGATATCTATCCATCATCTCCTCCATGAACACCAAGGCTTTCCAGTTCTTAAGTTTGTCAAAGACATCTGACATCCTCTTAAGAACATGCATCTCCTTCTTACTCATGTGACCAAGCCTATAAAGCCACGTCTTCGCAACAAAAGTGTTAGGATGTGGAGCTAAAAGCTTCAAATTGATGCAGATAAAGAAAAGTAGGTTGCTGGAGATTTAGAAGACCCAGTGTCGGTAGCATGATCGACGTCAGTTGTGACCAGAGCAGAAGGCCACCGGTGATGGCAGGAAATCGGCCGACGTCGGTAGCACTAGGCAAACAGGGACCGGTGTCGATCACCTGTGTGTTCCAAAACTATTTGTTGCACAAACAATTAGTTTAGTGAACGGAGTGTTTGCCTATAAAGGCTATTTCAAGCCTTGAGATGCGTGGATAATTATAGTAAACTAAGAGTCTAAGTTATTGTTCAAGTCTGGGATCTATTTATAGACCCATTGACATGTATTGTAAAAATTGTAACTAGGGACTAAGAGAGCAATAAGCTCCTTCTGAGAGAAGAGAGCAATCGAGTGTTCCTCCTAGTGCCACAATACCAAGGTGGGTACTGGTTTGGAGAATCAACAGGGTTCTTCATATTTGTATGATCTTAGTTAGCAGGATAGCATGGCTTCTTTTGGAGATCTACAATGGTGAGTAAGGTCTAGTGATTTACAGGTAGCAGTAGAGAGCAGGAGATCTACTTGGAGTACGGTTGTGTACTTGGTGTACTGGCAGCATGTTACTGACTGGTTGGAGAGGTGAACATCAATTTTGTATTGGAGTTGATTGTTAGGACCGAGAGAGAGAGAGAGAGGGAAGAAGGTCTTGAGGTGTGGCGAACCTTTGAGGTGGAGGAAGAAGTGGCATCTTCCTTATTGTATATTCTTCTGAGTGATTATTAATACAATTGTGTATTGTCTCTCAATTCCTATGTTGTTTCATATTTCTAGTTACTTATTGATTCTGGTTAAATTATGTGTTTAGTTGCTAATACAAGAAGTAATCATATATGTGCTCTATTGGTGGAGTAAGATCCTGACACGTGGTATCAGAGCATGTTTATTGTTCTAGGTCCCTGACAAATGGTATCAAAGCCTTGGTTGTAGGTTCAAGTGGTATTAGAGCTTTTAGTTGGGTTGACTAACAGGTGGTTTTAGATCTAGTAGTGTTTTTGATTATAGGTCTCTCACAAGGGTTTCAGATTGAGTGGGAGTATAGCAATGGCAGAAGAAAGTAAGCTACGAATAGAGAAACTGAATAGCAGGAATGGTCTGATTGATGGAAAGAAAGAGCAAGTAAAAAGAGATTGTTGTTTGGTAGAAGATCAACGTGTAAAAATAGATGTTGCAGGGGTCATTGCACAAGTTGCTCTGGATAAAGTAGAATCTTTGTTTACAGATTTTTGTGTCTCTTTCCATGCAGCCCGAAATAGAGCATCTTTTCATGGGTATGTCTTTGGAGACTTTGGAGAGATTTATTTAGGGGTTGGAGAGCCTTGTCAGATTATTGACGAAGGGGAAGTGAAGCTGAAATTGCAGGCAGATAACACATAGGTGTTAAAGGAGGTTATGCAGGTACCAGTCTTAGAGATGAGTCTAATTTTTTCAAGAAATTTGGGTGATGAGAGATGCACTGTAACTCTCACAGGGGATACACTTGAATTAGATGGTGGTAAGAAAGTAGGTATCCTTTATCTATCTACTTATATTGTTGATTCACCTTCTGTTGCAGAGATGTGGCTTCGTAGGCTTAGTCACATATGTAGAAGGAGAATGCAAGTTTTGAAGTGGAAGTCAGATGTCTTTGACAAGCTAAAAAACTAGAAAGCCTTGGTTTTCATGGAGGAGATAACAGACAGAGATCAGGGGAGGAAACTAATTTATTCTGAGTAGGGCTGTGTTAATTTTAACAGGGTTTTGACCCAAAAGGAGCTTGCGGGTAAAAGTTGTCACTCACAAGGAAAACACAAAAACTGACGTCAGTTAGAAAATTGACGTCAACGTCCTCACAGTGACCGACGTCGGCTATGTGCAGACCGACATAGGCAAAACAGGGACAGGTAAAAACTGGCACCGTTCACGAGGACCGACGTCGGCGAGGAAGTAGTCGCAGGGAATCGACATCGGTCAGGTGCAAGCTGGGAGATGGCTGAGATCAGTCACTAGAATGAATGTTGGGCAGACAGCAAGCTGTCAACAAGTCTCAAATGCTCATGTAGAGGTCAGAAATGGTAAGTGAACCTCATATTTGTTGTTCACCTTCTTTATTATTGCTTATTGATGGTCAAGAACCAGGAAGATGTATAGAGGCAATGTAGGTAGAATCTAGAAATAGTGGGATCATGGCATGAATTATTCAGAAGAGAACCAAGCAGGAGATTTGGTAGATTTGTCAGCTAAGAGAGAGCACTGGGAGAGGAGTGGATTCCCTTATTAGAGAAGAGAGTGAATGGATAAGTGAGACAAAAAGCCAAGGTACTTGGTCTTGAGGTAGCTGCAGGATAGTGGTACAGACTTTGACAGGTGGATGACTAAGCATGGCTTTAGTCAATGTCAGTGTAACTATTGTGTTCTTTTCTTTACCAAGTGGATGATGAGTCGCGACATCATCTTGTTACTGTATGTGGAGTGGTTACTTATTGCAAGTTTACATATGCAGGGAGTTTTCTGAGCTAAAAGGTAAAGTTAGTTTTAGAGGTATGTTATGAAGAATTTAGAGCAGCAAAATTCTTTGGCATAAGAGACATAGAGATTTTATCTCCAGTGGGAGCTGGTGTGAAGATGGTGTTGGCAGGGTTCATGATGCAGGATGTAGAATCAGAAAGCACACCAAGGGCTAGACAGTTCAAGCAGAGCTTAGAACAAGTGTTCGAAATCACATGAGGTCTAGTGTAGACCTGAGTTTTCCCAAGCAGTGGGAGTTGTCAGAAAGTTTGGAGCCAATTCAAGGAAAGAAGTATTGGAGGACAGTTCAGTGGATTCTTAGAGGGACCAGCAGCAGGTGCACATGTTATGCAGGGTCAAGTTCTTTTCTACAGGTGTTCGTAGATGCAGATATGGAAAGAGATTTGGATGACAAGTTTTGGACTATAGGTTTTGTGGTGGTTGGTCTTCAAGAGTGACTTTGAAGAGGGATATAGAGCCAAGGGAACAAACTAGATGATGTACAAGTACAGGTATAGTTGCAGCTATTTATCTCCAAGTGGGAGATTGTTAGGATGTGGAGCTGAAAGCTTCAACTTGATGCAGATGAAGAAAAGTAGGTTGCTGAAGATTCAGAAGACCCGGCATCGACAGCACGATCAACGTCGGTCATGACCAGAGCAGAAGGCCACTAGCAATGGTAGGAAGTTAGCCGACGTCGGCAGCACTAGGAAAGTAGGGACCGGCGTCGGTCACCTGTGTGTTTTAGAAATGTTTGTTGCACAAATAGTTAGTTTAGTGAACGGAGTGTTTGGATGTAAATGCTATTTCGAGCCTTGAGCTGCGTGGATAATTATAGTAAACTAAGAGTCTAAGTTATTGTTCAAGTCTGGGATCTATTTATAGACCCATTGGCATGTATTGTAAAAATTGTAATTAGGGAGTAAGAGAGCAATAAGCTCCTTCTGAGAGAAGAGAGCAATCGAGTGTTCCTCCTAGTGCCAGAGTACCAAGGTGGGTACTAGTTTGGAGAATCAGCAGGGTTCTTCATAATTGTATGATCTTAGTCAGCAGGATAGCATGGCTTTTTTTGGAGATCTACAATGGTGAGTAAGGTCTAGTGCTTTGCTAGTAGCAGCAGAGAGTAGGAGATCTACTTGGTGTACTGGCAGCGTGTTACTGACTGGTTGGAGAGGTGAACATCAGTTCTATATTGGAGTTGATTTTTGGGACTGAGAGAGAGAGGGAAGAAGGTCTTGAGGTGTGTTGAACCTTTGAGGTGGAGGAAGAAGTGGCATCTTCCTTATTGTATATTATTTTGAGTGATTATTAATACAATTGTGTATTATCTCTCAATTCCTGTGTTGTTTCATATTTCTAGTTACTTATTGATTCTGGTTAAATTTTGTGTTTAGTTGCTAATACAAGAAGTAATCATATATGTACTCTATTGGTGGAGCAAGATTCTGACACATGGTATCAGAGCTTGTTTATTATTCTAGGTCCCTGACAAGAAGAAGAATCAGTAATACAAGTAGGTAGATAAAGAGTACCTACTTTCTTACCACATGCTAATTCAAGTGCATCCACTGTGAGAGTTACTATGCATCTCTCATCAACCAATTTTCTTGAATAAATTAGCCTCATCTTCAGAACTGGGACCTGCATGACATCCTTCAACACCCATGTGTTGGCCGTCTGCAATTTCAATCACACTTCCCCTTTGCCAGTACTTTGACAAGGCTTACCAACCCCTAAATAAATCTTTCCAAAGTCTCCAAGGACCTTAACATGTAAAAATACTCTATTTGGGGCTGCATGGAAAGAGGCAACAGAATCTATAAACCAAGATTCTACTTTATCCAAGGAACATATAAGAGCAACTAGTACAATAATACCTGCAACACATGCTACTTTATTTCCTTCATGCTAATCTTCTACCAACTAGAAATCTTTCTTTACCTGCTCTTTCTTTCCATAACACCATAATTGATCATTCTTGCTTTCAAATTCCTCCATTCTTAGCTTACTTTTTTTTGCCATTGCTATACTCCCACTCAATCAGAAACCCCTGAGAGTGACCTGTAATCAAACACAAACCTGCTCCCTGCAACCTCGCTGTGATATCACTTGTCAGGAATCTAGAACAACAAACAGCTCTGATTCCACTGTCAAAATTAGGAGCACAATTGATTACCTTGTATAAGCAACTAAACACAGAATTTAACTAAAATGAATAAGTAACTAGAAATCAGAAATAGCATAGAATATGAGAGACAATACCCAATTGTATTATAACTCTTTCAGAAAGAATTACAATAAAGAAAATGCCACACTCTTCTTCCCACACCTCTAGGGCATACAATAATTCTCTTTAAGAGTTCTCTCTCTCAACTATGGTCATAACAAACAACTTAAATATAGAGTTGTTGTTCACCTCCACTAGTTAGTAATAATTCTACCAGTCCACCAGTCAGTAACAATACTACTAGTCCACCAAGTACTCCACGTACTTCAAGTCTGAGTACACCACGTACTCCAAGTAGATCTCACCTGATCTTGCTACCTATTGTGTTGCTGATCTACCTAATCTTGCTACCACTTGCAAATCAATCTAATTTTGCACACCTGCAAACCTAGATCTCATACACACACACCTGCAAATCAACTGACCTTACTTACCATGTAGATCTCACCTGATCTTGCTATACCGCAAATCAACCTGGCCTTACACACCTGCCGATCTAGATCATACACACCCAAAAGAACCCTTGTCCTTGCCTCACCAAGTCCTTATGATTCTCCCCAACTAGCACTCCTGTGGATCTTCTACTAGATCTTGCTGTCCTATAGATCTACCTGATCATACAGACTCGGTACTGTGGCACAAAGAGGAGCTAACCCTGCTCTCTTTCTTTTGAAGGAGCTAACCTTGTCTCTCTCTAGCACGCTTTACAATACAGCCCCATGAGTCTATTATATAGATCTCATGTAAACAATAATTAGACTTCTAATTACAATAATTAGAAATGCAGCTCTAAGACTAAAATTAATCTTTACATGCAAACTAGCCATTCAACAAACTAATTATTCATGTAACTAACAGTTTTGGAATGCACAGGCAACTGACGTTGGTCCCTTTCTATCTGGAGATGACCGATGTTGGCCGATACATGACTGATGTTGGCAGCTTCTTGTCTACCCCTGATCGACGTTGGTTGGCCTGATCGACGCTAGTTATTGTGACACTTAGCACCTCCTCCATGTTTGCATCAGTGAAGCTTTTAGCTCCACACCCTAACAACTATCAGGCTTACCATGGAATTTTGGAGTATGGAAGTTGTTAAACCAATTGGGGATAGCTTTGGGACTTTCCTTGAGGTGGATGATAGATATATCAAGTACTCTTCTAGAATTGTGACCAAAAACTTGGTTGACATTAACATACAAGAGGGATTCAAAGAGGATGTAGTTCTAGAATTTGGCACTTAGATTCATACACAAACTCTTGATTACGTGGAGGTGCCATTTAGGCATGTTAGATGTCATGTCTATGGACACCTAAGCAATGACTGCTCTCAACATTTCTCTCCCAAAGACTGGAGGAAGAAGCAAACCTCTCATTTTTAGCTAGTAAGGGAGATTGAAGCTAGCAGAGATGAGATACTAGACCATTTACATACAAATGATAATAGGGGCTTTTCTCATAAAAAATTCATGGTTGATAATCACTTGAGTGCACATCAACCCACAGTGAGATACCAACATTTATTTCCAATGGGAGATGAAAACTCAATGATCTGGTAAGGTCCCCAACCATTGGTCGAGGAATTGGTGGAGTCCCCAGTTGGATCACACTGGTATGTGATGTTACTTGATCCCATTACTATTCAACATACTTTTATTCTAGACTTTCCCACCAATTGTTTGGTTATGCCTATGATGGATAAAGATGCCTTCTCTCCGATCTCTTTTAAGGGAAGACCAAATATTCTATCTCAAAAGGAAGGTATAGAGAGTGAATCTAATACTAACAAGAATGCATTTGTTCATCTATTGGGAGAGTTAGGAAGTCTGCAAAATTGCCTATGAGAGATTGGCATATAGGAGGATTTATTCAACCAAAACTTCTTGAGAGATGACAATCTTATTTTTTTGGATGACCTAAACATCATCACCAAGTGAGTGGAGGTGTGGAGGACCTCTACGAGATTAGATCCATTGGTTGTTACTTCTTTCAAAAATTTGAGGATATAAATTTGGTTGATTTTAACCCGATTACATTGACTCCCACCTAGAGGAACATGAGAACTGGTCTAAATAGTATAGCTAATAGGCTTGATAAATTCCTCATCTGAGATTCCCTTTTGATGGGCACCAAAAAAAATTTATCTTAGATGGCTATAGGGTAGTGATTTTGATAATCTTCCCATTCTATTCAGATTGAAAGAGGGGACAAAATGCCTCTAAGCCCATTTAAATTCAATCTAAATTGGCTAAAGTATCAATATTTCATATATTTGGTTGAGTGCACTATTTTTTATTCTCTCTCTTTGGAATGGGATAATATACAATTTGCTACAAACCTTAATAGAGTGAAAAAGACAATTACTACTTGGGCTCCCAATAAATGTTAATACGTAGAAAAGGAAATCTTGTCTCTATAAAATCTCATTCTTGCAACCTATTGATATGATTTTGAGTATAATTATGATGAGTAGTCCAAAAATAGGATCAAAAATTTGGAATTAAATTTATGAAAACAATTGGTAGATATTGAAGCTCAGTGGCGATTAAAAAGCAAAGCTCTTTGGTTGGAAAATTGTGATAAAAGTACCCCAAAAAAAAATTCTAAGCATCACAAAGCAAGAACACTATTTGGGAAATTCCAAACCCTAATGGATCAAATGTGTAGACCTTCCATGAGACGGTTAAGCTTGGAGTCTCTCACTTTCATCAGCTATATAAGGACCAAACATATTGAAAATCACAAAGATTGTCAATATCTCTACATTTTTTCCTAGTTTCATCACTAACAGTGATAATGAGAGGCTAGAGATGATTGTATCCAGTGAATATTTGTTATCCACACTGGATACCTTTCAAAAGGATAAGAGTCTAGGGTCAAATGGCTAGTCTATTTAATTTTACAATGATTTGTTTGATTTACTTGTGGAGGAACTGATTAGAGTTATTAAGGAGACTAGGCGATTGGGGAAGATACTTGGGGCTTTCCATTCCATGCCTATTTCCCTCATCCCGAAGGACATTCTAGACTCATTTGATTATTTTCAGCCTATTTCCTTATGTAACTACATCTACAAAATCATTACTAAAATTATTTCCATCCAAATCAAAGAACTTCTTTTTGATTCCATCTCAAATAAGTAATTTGGTTTCTTTCATCGACATGATGCTTTAGGGATTACGTAAGAAGGATTGCATTCCATCAAGATGAAGAAGTTATCGATTGTGGTTTTGAAGTTGGAGCTCACTAAAACATTTGATAGAGTGAACTAGATCTATTTGAGATTATTTATGTTTCATATTGGTTTTCACCTCTAAATGTTTAATAAAAATATGAGCTATCTTTCTCCAATTTCCTTTTCTTGCTCATAAATGGGTCAACCTCTACCTTTTTTAGTCCTTCACATGGTCTTAGATAGGGCTTCCTTATTTCCATTCTACTTTTTCTTCTTATTTTTGATGGGCTAAGTAGGCTCCTTATTGAGGCCAAAATATTGGGACCTCTTAGGGGGTTAAGGCAAGCACGTACATCTTCCTCACACACTTATTATTTGTAGATGATGTGTTGTTATTTTGTGATGGATCTTGAAAAGACATCGCTCTACTTAAGGAATATCTAGATATATTTTGTGTGGCATTTTTCATGGTTTTAAATGTACATAAGTCTAGCATGTCCTTCAATGGATTGGAGACTCAATAGATTCCTTGGATTCTCGAGGTATTCCCCTTTGAAAGTGTGGATCTCTGGGATAGACTCATGCATCTGAGATTTTTGTTGAAACTAAATGACTACAGAAAGAATGGTTGGAATTGACTGATTGATAAGGTGGAAAATCATATTTACTACTAGTGTAATCATTATCTCTTACTTAGGGGAAAACTTACACTTATTAAATATGTGTTCAAGGCTATCTCATTCTATTGGCTAACATTAGCCCATATCCCCAAAGGAGTCCTTGATAATATTCATTAAAAAAGCTTCATATTTCTTTGGATGGGCATAAAAGTGAAGGATGGTATCTCCCTTGTCAAATGTCAGACCATTACTACTCATAAGGCTATTAGGGGATGGGAATTAATAGATATTCACCTTTTTGGAGAGGATCTTATAGCTAAAAGTCTCTGGAAGCTTTTCCCTATAGATGTTTTATGGAATCAAATCATTGTTCAAAATTACATAGCAGCACTTATTATGAAATAGTGGATATGAAGTCCCAATAAAATTTATGATAATGCAGATATTACATGAAAATCCATTGTTCAAGCCTTCCCTATCATTGGTAATTGGTTTATCTAGAAGGTGGGATCGAGCACTAAAATTAAAGTGGGGATTGATCTATAGGTTGGTTGTGGTACTAATTACAAACTACTTAAGGATTTAACTATGATACTAGAGAGGTTAGGTATCACTTTTTTTTGGTGAAAGACAAAAATCTCACAATCCCTTGGTGACAAGGCTACAAAAGTGTGATTGTAATCAATTAAAAGTGGTAATTAGATGCTAAGAGTGTCATTTGAGTTACCATATCCATAAGTTTTCCTTAGACCTATTCTAGAGACTTAGAATTTCATTTCTAACCATTCAACAAACATTGTTCAGTTATAGTCAGTTAAGATATAATCCCTGCACTCTCACCTTTGACCCCAATCAAAATTTCTTAGAATTTTTATAAAAGGATATTAGCATCACATTTGGAACATTACAGCCACATGGTGTTAGTGTTCTCAATTGGGTATTATTGTCCTTAACCCTAACTCTTCCCAATGGAAACTTTTTTAAATATGTGCCCCTTCTAAGGTCGGCCTAAGCTCATTTTCTTATCCTTATAATCAATAAAACCTTATAAATACAAGTCTAATCTACCTCTATTGACTAGATGGTAAAAATATACAAAAGTTATTCCAACCATAGATAAAGCTATGCAAAACTAAGGTAAATTATCCCTATTCTACTCTTCTTTTTGAATACCAGCATCTACAACAACCTTAAGTCAATTTTTTTATCAATTCTAAAGCTAAAGCACAATCGAGGCATTCAATGGCACTCTAATTCTAGCATTCACTTGCAAATACATTAAGCACTAAGTGGGAGAATTACATTGGACTTGATCCTTCTTTAGAGTATTAGTATGTGACAACTCTCTACACAATAAGGTGTTGTAGATGTCCAATTCATCCTAATAACACACTAAAATCTTGCTCATATCATACTTACAAAGAGAATTAGAGTTTTCACACGAAATTAAGCTTTCTAAGTACAATACATAGCTATAGGATTTGGTCATGTAGGAACAAAGTATACGAACACAGGCGCAGGTGCTCTCCATAAATAGGAACATTCCCACAATGAATAAATTAGCACCACATTGAATACAATACATATGGATGGTGTTATTATCCAAAATAGTCATTACTATCCAATGCACATACAAATATTAGAAACCTACTTGTGACACTCAGAACTACTTCTATCTCAAGTTTTAGAACCTAGATGATCTATGATAGTATGTTTTCAGCTAAGTCTATATTTCTCCCTCTTTAATGATATTATTAGAAATTCAATCAAGGTCAAAGTCATAACAAATTAGTAGGTTAATTATTGTAATTTATTTCACTGAATTATGCATCTCATCCCTTTAACCAAACATAGGAATTACATGTGTAAAACCCTAAAAGGTTAAATCATATGGTGAACCTATCTTACTTTAAATATTGCATCAAACCTTGCCTTATATTCATCCAAATTTTGTGCAATAAAATTAGGGATGCATACTTCTAATTTTTATATTTTTTGAGACAACCTAGCTAATTAAAATGAAATTTACATTAAGGTTTCAAATTATTTTACATCTAATTTAATTTTTCACAAAATAAACCCTAAATTCAAAAAAACCTAACCCTACACACACTTAAGGTTTGTATCCTCTCCTATTTATACTCATATTTTATTTCCGAAACTCATATTTCAAACTCGTATTTCTTCTAAAATCATGATCATAATGATAAAAGAAATCAATTACTTTTTGATGCAAAGTTTCATACTTTCATTGGCATGCTTATTCCCTTTTATTTTGAATGAAGTTAGAAAATAAATCAATACATGTATAGATGATACTTATTATTCAATGTAATAGCTCACATATTTCATAGCATGCTATCTTTCTTCTATGTGAAAAATAATTAAGACATCATTCTTTAATCACTTAGAAATATGCATACATGATGTTTCAAATCAACTACAATATCTTTCATGTTACATTCCTTCATTCACATGTTATCTTTCTTATATTTGAAATATACTTAAGATAATATTATTTCAACACATTGATAACTTTTTAAATCAAACCCATACACACATAGAGGATTTAACACATAAACTAACTACTATGTTTCAAGTTTTAATGTCATATCTTACATAAAGGAAAGAATCTCCTTCTCCTCCTCATCTCCATGAAGGTGATATCTACTTTTCCTCTAACCAGGTCCATTCTATCATTTCTTCATGAGATGAATCATCCTATGACACTATCACTAATCCCCCTACTCAGCCTATTCACACCTCTTCCCTACAAGGTGTGTGCCTATGTGTTCAATCAGAAATAGCTAGGATTTGCACTTGTGAAACTCTAATGGATCAAATTATCATTATAAACAATATAATTATAGGTTTAAAAAATCAAAATCAACTATTACATGAAAAGTTTACAACATTGGAAAATCAATTTACAATGCAAAGCCCTCTAGGGCACAATAGTGTAAATCATGTTTTTACATCTTCAACTAGTAAATTTGTGGTAATTAATGTTATATATCAGAACATGAAATCATTAAAAATTACATCTATAAATAATGATTTAAAAAACATTCAAAAATAAAATAAGAGATCCAAAGAGATAATAAGGGACATGATTAAAGCTAATTTAATAAACCTACCTTCTCTACACTCAATGAGGAGATCTAGATATTTTTGTGCATATCATAGAATGTATGGGTGCCACAAAAATTCATGTTTATCATTGAAAAGGAAAATACAAAAAATAATGGATATAGATGAATCACATAGTGACACTTCATCCAAATAACATACAATGGCACATCTACCAATTTCAAAAGGGTCAAATTCAGAAATGGTACAATAATGCTTACCAAAGCATAACTTAGAACAACAAAAATTAAAAAAAACAAAATCAGATCAAGAAATAATACAACAAGCACATATAAATCAAGTAAATCTTCCTCTCCAAAAGGAGGCTCAACATTCAATATGGTATGGGTTTTTTAAAAGTATCTACAACAATATGATTATCATGGTAAATGTTTGGGGAAATAGGCCCAAGGCATCAAATCTCCTATTCTAGTAGTTGATAATATTTTTTAATAGGGTTTGGGATTTATTGAACATCTTAACGCACATCATACATAGATATAGTTAATCAATGGAAAACATCCAGATATATAGAAAAAGTTACAAAAAGAGCAAGAGTTTCAGTGGCAAAATCAAAATCATTCTCAACCAAAAAGCATTCTCAATATAGGTTTTATAGCAAAAGAGATTTCACAACACCATATGTCTATAAAAAAAAAAAAAAATTAAACGTAAAATTATAAGTAATAGATAAAAGCATAATTTAGAAAGGTCAAGTCCACATAATGAGGAAGTTCCCTCTAGTATTCTGGGTTATTATGATTTTGATGTTGAATAATATTATGATTCTGATAAGGAATAATACTTATATTCCTACAAAAACAACATTCAACCATAAGATAACAATCACATTACACAAGAGATTACCATTCCTATTTTTGACATAGGCCATAGTGATGTTGAGTCTCCCACGAGACTCATTGGTTAGTATGGTTTCTACTCTTGTACGTACTTCCTTCTCTCTCTCACTCCTTGTACATAGTTTATTTTCATATGGTTGTAAATATATTATACTTTAAAAACACAAAAGTAATACAATATATCAAAATACAAAAACATTAAAAAATTTCAAAAATATAAAATTTTACAAATTGTAGGCATTACATTATGTACATTTCTACTACTTACCAGATATTGCATATTGCTAGCTATCCTAGTGTAATCGGTTTTATCATATACATATTCTTCTCTTATTCTTGTTGAGTGCTTATAGATTCTAGATAGGACTCCTATCTACTACACTGATCCAGACCAACTATCATCTACCCATTTGTGTCATTCACATTAATCTAGATTTATACATTGCTATATTTTCCCACTCATAAACATCCCATACATAGTTACTATAACCAAGTTCTATCTTACATACTATACATTCGATTTATGCATTTATTTGTCTTGATATTTATAACTTAGATTTTTATGACTATCACTAGTTAGACTCAATATATATGTACCATGGCATCTACATAGATTTGTATCACACAATTATACATACTTTCATTTCTAGTTCCTAGATTAGACTTGATTATGTTCCTATGATTCTTACATCTTTAAGGGAATTTTAATATGCCATTATTCCTTGGCTTCTCTGCCACTTCTCCATTTTTATGCCTTGACATGTGCTCATGCCCCTTTTGTGTGGTATTTTATGATTCTATATGCAGACATTTAAACATGCCCTTCTCTATATCTTTATGTCAAATTTCTAGTTGTTTGTGTATTTAAACATTTGAACATGTATTTCTATGTCTTCATTCTTAAATTTAGTGACATGTGCCCATGTCCCTTCTATTGTGTCCCTTTGGCCTACCTTTTATGTGTCTCACATTTTTATACATTTACTTCCTTGTATTCTTCTACACCATGACACTTATATTTGTTTGTTCCACACACACACCAGTTTTCAATGCCATAAGGGATTTCATGCATCTAACCTTCCTAGTTGGGATCCTTGATAGATGTCATGCCCCATCCCCTTAGGTAGTTACACATATTTTATAATTATTATACACTTATTACATCTATCTTAACACCCTTTTACAATGCTAGATTACAACATACATATTATGTTTCCTACTTATGCTTAGATACATTTGCATTATGATGTTATGTTTTACATTAGATTGGAATATCATGCACTTTCTCTAGCTAACACAGTTTGTAGAGCTACTTATTTATAGGGTAATTCTTCCTTATATTTCACAACTACCCTCAAGATAGGGGGAATTTACAAGGGTTGTCACAAATATTAGGCTCGTATTTCACATTTAATAGATACATTTTAGCACACAAGCTTTGTTTTAGCTATCAAACTCAAGTTAGACATAGAATATAGTAGAGACTTAGTAGTCTATTCAAACTAAATAGTGATTATATGAGGCAATCATTAGCACCTCAATTAGGATACTAGTGACATAAGGACTATTGTCTACTATAGGGCACTACTATCTAGTATCCCTAGCTTCAAGATAGTTTAGATCATTCAGACCAACATACCATGTATAGTATAGATTTACATAGATAAAATCACATGTTTGGTAATTATGTTTAGATTTAGCTTAGATTTAGTCATTTCAATTTATATTCATACCATTTACTTAGATGTTGGGTCATCATGTACATCATGATCACTCATATATTTAGATCATTACATAGATTTAATTATTATATATTTGATTTAGATTTATTATACTTATAAACTAAATTAGGGGTAAGTTCACAACACATAGTTTCCATATACTCAATTTTTGAAAGGTTGATCAAATAGAATGACAAAATACATGTCATTATATATGTTTTATACACTTTCTATCACATTCCACATTGTCACCAGATTCATGCCTTATTTTGTTTGTAGTTGTTGGCATTCCAAAGTGGCCTAGAGTCACCTAATATACCCAAGTGGCTGTAGAGCTAAACACATAGTTAGATTACTCAGTTAGATAATTTCAACACTTTGCATAGTAAAATTATAGATGCATCTACTTAAGATAAGGGTCAATGATTGATTAATGGCATACTTTAGTTCTTGATCCACATACATGAGATCATTCGACACACTTAAAATATTACAATATTTCATTATAGCCCATTAATTGGGATCATGTTCACATACACAAACCTAAATTTGCATATTCAAACTCAGCTACATGGACTTCACTTCGAAGGTAAGTCCAAGTATGCTTCTTTTTTCAGATATACTAGTCAATTTAATTTTCTACATTACTAGTATAAATAGGGGGTAAATGTAATCACTTAAAAGTGGTAATTGGATGCTAAGAGTGTCGCTCGAGTAATCCTATCCCTAGGCTTGCCATAGACTTATTCTAGATGTTTAGAATTACATTTCCAACCATTCAAAAAACCTTGTTCACTTACATCTAATCAAGAAATAATACATAAACTATCACCTCTAACCCCAATCCAAATTTTTTAGAAGTCTACCAAAATAACATTAGTGCCAAATTTGGGACACTACAGCTACATGACACTAGTGTCCCCAACTAGGTGTTACTATCTTTAGCCCCAACTCTTCCCAATGGAAATTTTTTCAAATGTTTACCCTTTCTAAGGTTGGCTTAATCTCATTTTATTCTTTTCAAAATAAATATAACCTTATAAATATAAGTTTAATGCACCTCTATTGAATAGATGGGAAAGAGATGCAAAAGGTATTCAAATCAAAGACAAAGTTGTGTAAAATCAAGGTACATTATCCCTATTTTGCCTTACTTTCTACATAATACTATCTACAAAAAACTTAAGTCTAGTTTTCAAGTAATTCCAAAGCTTAAGGACATTTGAGGCATTCAAGGCCACTCTAATTATATCATTAAGTTGCACATACATTAAGCACTAGGTGGGATAACTACAATGAACTTGATCCTTCTTTGAAGTATTGGTATGTAGGCAACTCTCTACATAGCAGGGTGTTGAGGATGTCCAGTCCATCCTAATAACATACTCAAATATTTCTCATATCACACTTGCAAAGAGAATGAGGGTTTTCACACAAAATTAATATTTCTAGGTATATTACAAACCTATAGGTTTCAGTCACATGAGAAAAAAGTAAATAGACACAAACACAGGTACTTCTTGAAAATAGGAATATACTTGTAAAGAGGACATTAGCACCACATTAAGGACA
Organism: Torreya grandis; assembly: GCA_037957365.1. NCBI lineage: Eukaryota > Viridiplantae > Streptophyta > Pinopsida > Cupressales > Taxaceae > Torreya > Torreya grandis. The sequence goes on along the minus strand of JARHVA010005044.1, from coordinate 1,217,180 downwards.
CTACACATGGATGGAAATACTATCTAAATTATGCTCTACTATCCAATGAATAGACAAATATTAGAATCCTACTTGTAATACTTAGAACTGCTCATATCTCATATTTCAAAACCCATATCATCTGCGACAGTCTATATTTAACTAAGTCTATATTTATTTGTATTTATTACTATTATTAGAAATTCAATCAAGGTCAAAGTTAAAAAAAATAATTATGTTAATTATATCAATTTATTTAATTTATTTAGGCATCTTAGACCTTTAACCAAATGTAGTAATTACTTGTGTAAATCCCTAAAAGGTTAAATCAAGATGCATATGTTCAAATATTAAAATGGAGTCAAATTAGACTTAATCCAGATGTTGATAAATTAGTTTAGTCTTTGAACCTAAAGTTAGGGGAATATTTAGTTCCCTTAGGTTATCAATCTAAATTCTTCAATGAGGTCCCTAATGTGAGATAGTGGTGGTGGCCAAAAATTTGGCAAATTAAAGCTCCTCACAAAACTAAACTCTTTATGTGGCTCACCCTAAGCAATAAATCTCTCACTTGGGTAGTTATTCAAAACATAAAATGGAATGAACCAAGTAGATGTAATCTTTTACTTCATTCCTTGCAGTCATTGAATCATATTCTTGTCTCTTGTCCATATTTTATTAAGATATGGGCTGAAATGGAGGCTTCTATTGGGGTGAAAGACTTTTGCCAAGTCCACATTATAATTAATCATCTTGGGATTTGGTTTAAAATTATTTATCTTAAATATTTCAAAGAACTATCTTTTAATTATGTATTTCGGTAAATGGATTGAAAGGAATGCTTCTATGTTTCAAGGCCTAAACATTCTTACTTTTTAATGTCTCTCAAATTTGACTCATTTTTGGGCACTTCAAACTCATTTTGAGAATTCAAAAACAACATATTCATATACATCCTCCCATTTATCTATCTAGTTCTTGGGGTTACTTTGATTTTTTTTTCAAGGATCCCCTATAGTTTATGGTGTTGGAGGTATCCTATTTCTAAACTCCAATTAATACTATTATTTCAAGGTAGGTCTAGGTCATGGTACCAACAATTTTTCTTAGCTTATGGAATTGAAGCTCCTCCTAAGGATTACGGGGAATAAAAGAGTCATAGTTTTTAAAATGTTTGGGGACCTGATGGTTTTACTCAAATAGTTTAAAGGGGAATCTAAAATGGTAAAATTGAGCTTACTTCCCATTTTAACCACTACTTATAACTTGTCACTCTCCTTCAAATATGTCTCCTTATGGCATGTCTAAAGGGAGATAAACATTGAATTTAATACACTATCTAATAATGGTTTACACCTAAACCCTGGTATTTGTGTCATTAATGAGTATCAAGATAATTTTTTCCTTCAAACAAAATTACTTTCAATCTTGGAGGACTAAGCTCCTTTTAATTTTTCCTATTTTATAGCTAGATGATTGCATGTAAATCTATTCTTTGTTTTCCTTTTGGAATCACCTTCTTAGGTGAGTGAGTGTTGTACATAGTCATTATTTCAGTGACACCTATTGCTACTCCTGACATTCTAGGATTGGTGTTTAAGAGATATCACTTTTATTCATTGATGTTTTTTGTTAGAGTGTGGTTGTTTAATAGCACCCTATTCTTGTTTTTTAATTGTTGTTGGACTTTTATTCCCTATGTAGAGCCTTAATGCTACCACCCTCTACTTTTTATCCCCATATCCTATAGGATTTCACTCTTTATCCCTTTGTATCACTTTGGAAGCATTTAGGTCTCTTGAGTGGGGTTTAATACATTATTTTGTATCGGGATCTCGGACATCCATGGTTTCTTCTGTGGTAGTTTTATAGTATGCATTTTGAGTCATTTGAGTAGTTTTGTGCCTTGTTGACTTGATTTGGTATGAAAATTTTGAATTTGGTGCTTCCTTTTTCCCTTTGTGTGTGTGGGAATATGTTTTTTTTTTCCTTTCCTATTACCATTTTTCCTTTGAAATGTTGTTGCATCTATGAAATTTAATTTCAAATTTTAATTAATATGAAGTTAGGAATTTTTTCCAAGGGGGAAAATGATTCCTTCTCTTGACATTTAAATCATGTTATTATGGTTGAATTTGTGGTGAAAGTTTAGTGGCTAATAGGGGGGTTCCCTAGACAATAATAACTTGTTAAAAGTATAGTATTTAAGAACTTTTCTCCACCTAACACTGCCACACCATGAAGAATGGAATATTAAATTACACCAGTTATATTTGGTTTCTATTTTTTTTAACAATAACCTTAAGATTGAAAATACATATTAATAATCATTGGGAAATGTTACCATACATAAATGGGATAGTTGGCTTGTCTAGCACCCACACAAAGAAAAGGTAGTGCACAAAAATGAGTTGTTTAAATTATTGAAATTTATAAAATGGCATGTGAATATTGTTAATTCATTTAAAACCAATAGATAAAGGTTTTAAGTATTTTTCATTTTTATTATTTAAATTTTGACTTATTAAAGTCCAAGTCATCAATAGTTAACTTGAAGGTTTAATGCCATAATTATTCTTTAATAACATTGAAAATACAAAAAAATTAAATAGAAAGAAGATAAAATACCTCTAAAGGAGAAAACCATAAGGTGAGATGAAAAATTTAAAGTAGAAAAATGAATTAATTGGAAAAAACATGTGATATATAAGAAGGCTTGTCCATAAAACCTTCATAATACTAATTTTGGAAGCAAGATAAATTTGATAAGAATAGAGAAAGATTCAAGTATCTAGTGTAGAAAATATGAGGAGAGGTCTCTTTAATTAAATCAAGAATAAGGGAGAGTGATTTAAAAGGAACCCCTTCATGACCTTACAATTCCTCCTTAGTGTGCTCTAGGGGTCATATTCCCTTAGAAAGTGAAATAAAATGTGTGATAGGTGGGGGGAGGAGTTATTTACACAGGTAAATCCTAAAATCATAAAGGAGGACAAAGAGATGACTGACACGTTATGGTATTTGGATTTATGTGAATTAATAATTCAAATAAAAATAAATCCAAGATAGATATAGAAAACATAGGATAAAATAATTACTCAAAATAAATAATAATCCTAACACTCATCTTCAAACTTTATTTAGGGGTTTTAAAAATAAATAATAAGGTAATAAATATTACTAACTCTCCTCCTCAATGAAAAAATAATTCAATACTAACATGTTACAAAATAATACTAATTTATCATTTCATAATGGCTTATCAAAAATATCAACCATTTACTCTATATTAGTGCAAGAAGAGAGACAAATTTTATTGTCTTCAAAATGTTTACAGTAAACGTGATGTTGAATCTCAATGTGCTTGGACCTTGCATAGAAATATGTATTCTTCGCTAAGGAAATGACACTTTGATTATCACCAAAAATTAGAGTAGGTAAATTTTGAGGGTGGAAAAATATGTAATAATTCTTCAAAACCAAATTACATCCATGGAAACATGATTGTAAGCTTTATACTCAGGTTTAGTGGAAGACAATGATATAGTACTTTGATTTTTACTATTCCATGAAATTATGATAGAACCCAAGGATGAACAATAAACACTTGTAGATCTATGATCATTAGGATCACTATCCCTATTAGAATCGGAATAACCTATGGAAGAAAAGTTCTTATTCAAGGTATAATCAATGAAAAAAGTTAGAGTACCTATAATTTAATGAAGATTTATTTTAGTATATTTAAATTGAGTAGATTGAGGTTTTGACATAAAATGAGAAACCAATCCAACAATTTAAAAAAAAAAGTAATATCAGGATGATTATGATTAAGATAATTCAAACAACCACCTAATTACTTATAAAATATACCATAAATTTTTTTCAATTTCCATGTCATTAAGTAATTTTACACCAAGTTCAAAAGAGGTAGAACCATGTTTAAAGTATAACATATTAAATATGGATAATAAGGCATATGCATATTTAGATTGATAAATCAAAATATTATCTTTTTCTTTCCAAAATTGAATGACAAAAAAATAATGTAAGAGACCTAAAACTCTCATTTCAAATGTATTATTTAAAGCATTTTGAGTAAAATAAACCATATAACTATTATTACTAGTTATGATCAAGTCATCAACATATAAAAAACAATAATTAGACCATTTGGAGTGCTTATTGACAAAAATATTAGGACCACTAGATCTACAAGTAAATTCTTGAGCTTTAAAAAAGTGATATATTTTAAGGTATCATTCTCCAAGATATTATTTCAAACCATAATTATCTTTGTTTAGCTTGAAAACATGATTCCTGTTAACTTTATTAAGAAAATTGTGAGGTTGAGACATGAAGATTTCTTCATGTAAATAACCATTCAGGAAAGCACTCTTAGTGTCCATTTGGTAAACATGCCAATGCGTGTGAACAACTAAAGCTAAAATAACTTTAATTGTTGGCATATTAGCAACAAGATCAAATGTTTCATTATAATAAATTCCACTATTTTTTTTAAAAAAATCTATCAATGAATCTAACTTTGTATTTTTCCACATGATTATCGTAATTAAAATTAGTTTTAAACAACCATTTACAACTAAGCAAATTATGATCTTTAAGGAGAGGGACTAAGTATCAAGTTTGATTTTAGATAAAAGAGTTGTATTCGTCATGAATTTATTTTTCCCAATTGTTTAAGTGTTTGAGGGTCATTATTTCTCATAATTCTAGACATCAAATCATAGTTAAAAAAAAATCCTAGTTTTACAAGTATCATTAAGATCTATATCAATTTGAAAAGCTTTTAGAGTTGTCTTGTCCCCTTAGGAATAATTTTAGGTGTAGCAAGACTAAAAGAAAGATAAGAAACTTTAGGAACAAAAAAATCACTATGCAAGACATCATTATGATCATCACTTGAATCAAAAGGAAAAGAAGATAAAATAATATCAAGAGAATCTAAATCAGAAGCATAATCAATTAAACCATTTTCAACAATTATAGTAGTCATTTTTATATTAATTTTTTCAACTTCATGATCATAAACCATATAATATTTATATGAGTTATCATAAATAACAAAATTAAAGGTTTTAGTTTTTGAAATTAACTTGTTATATTTTCCCTTAGGAATATAAACAAATACATCACAATACAAAATATGTAAATGTGTTGAGTTAGGTTTTATCCACTCTAAAATTCTTCAGGAGTAATATCTCAAAAAACTTTAGTGGGAGTCATATTAATGGATAAAAAACACAATACATATATTCAACCCAAAATTTATAATGCATATTTTTAACATGTAACATACACCTAGCCATTTTAGTGATAGTCATATGTTTACATTCGGCAACACCATTTTTCTCAATTGTGTAAGAAACACTATCTTTATTTTCAATACCATGTTGTTTATAAGATATAATAAAATAATTATTAACATATTTATTTCCATTATCAATCCTTAATATTAGTAAAGAACAACTAGAATACTTTTCAACAAATTCATGAAACTGAAGGACAGTTTTTAAAAACTAAATCCAAACTCATCCAGTGCAATTATCAAAAACATGAAAAGCATATTTTGTAACATTAATAAATTTTTTTTTCATATAGCCTAAAATATCACTATGATCTAAATTAATTTTTTCAATTGCATGCTAAGATTGATTTTCAGAAAAAAATAATAATAATTTACCAGTCATACACTCACTACCAATAGAATCAGGTAGAGGAAGTGAAGGAAAAACATGAACCATATTAAATTTAATCATAATTAAAATATTTTGGTAATTAATATGTAATAATATTTGATGCCACAAGTTATATTCAATATAAGAAATAAAAGCATGAGTAGAAAATGAAGATGATAATTCAATAAACATAAATAAGTTATCATTCCCCTAAAAGGCAATAGAAATAACTTGAAAATTTTACTTGGATGATTTAACATAACAAGTATCATTAGATAATAATAATTTATATTCTTATTTTCATAATTGGACAAATAAAATCATATTCAATTTCAAATCAAGAGCAATTAAAACATTATAGGGAATTTAACAGTTCTTATGGCTTTGACATTACAAGAAGAATAATTTTCAAGACTTAAAGGATTGTTAGAATGATCCAGTTCTAAAGAAATAAATAACTTATAATTATATGTCATATTTTGAGTAGCATCAGATCCAACAATCCATTCAATGGGTGAAGCACACAAGTCACAAGTAAAATCAACTTTATTATTATACTTATTTTTGTTTTGAGTCTTAGTATTACCGATGCTTGAATTTTATTTGACCTTAAGCTTCCCATTTTTACTATCTTATTTATTCTTAAAATAAATACCTTCATCATGAGTGTTTTTTTCATAACATTTCCATTCTAATTTTTTATTATGTTTTGAGTTAGATTTTTGATATTTCTTGTCATGCGTATGATTTGACTTAGCATGATATTTTTCATTCTTGTGTTATTGTTTAGACACAAAATCATGTTCATTGGTTTTAAGAATACCGAATTTAATTAATATGTGTTATTATTGATAGAATAAAGTACAAAATAAATCAAATTTAAATTGAGTAGATAAAATAGGAATATCATGTTGTGAATGGATATTTATAATAAATTGTTGAAAAAGTCTAGGTAAGCATTTTTTTTTCTGATAATGTGAATCAAATTCAAATCTGAAAGTTGAACACCTAAACCAATTAATTGAGAATGAAAAAATGATTTTTTCAAAAAATCATCCATACTTTTGAATCCATTATACTTTAAATTAGAATTGAATCCTAAATTTAAATTTTTTTAGATACATTCACAACATTAAAAAAAAATTAAGTTTGGACCAAGGTTTGTATGGGTCGATGCACAAATTTTGGGGACAAAAAATGTGACACCCCCAAACTTTACAAATTATTTTTTCAAAGAGCGTACACCATTTTTTTAAAAATTTTCACACTCGTGATTGCTTAAGATTTACTCATAGTCTACATGTGTGCTTAATATTTGCATCCTACCAACAACATTTAACATTTTGATTTTTATCTTAGGTATGTTGGTTTTTAATTTTTAATTTTTCCATTTATATCTATATTTATTTATGTACATAAATTTTTGAAATTATATTTGCATTATATTCTCTTGCATTGCCTAAAAACCTTTTATTTCTATAATTCTAGATGCACAAAACAATGATGGACCCATTGTGTGAAAAAAATATAGAACAAAACCCTGAACAACTTGATTCTACACAAGAATAAGTTGAATTTATGAAAAATACAATGAAAAACATTAACAATTATAAATAATCATCAATGGTTTTCATAATCTTTAGTTGGTAGTGCACATAATTTACTTGCCAATACACTAGAAGATATTTTTAACAAAGTGGGAAATATAACTTTACAACTTGATGCAATTTTGCATCAAAGAGAGGTCCTAAAACAATTTTATTTTAATAAATTTTCATTTAAAGATGTTAAGGAAAAAAATAAAATAATATGTGTGTATTTTATATATAAATCCTAGAATCAACCAACCACCACCGATGAATTATAAACATATTAGTATTGATTAGTGTGTTCATGAGGGGATAAAAGATAAATTTTAGGATAAGTGGTAGATGGTGTTTGATAAGCCTCTATATAATAATAATAAGGTTCTATTATACTTCTTGAAAAAAAAAATCTAAATTTGTATTTTTAGAAATTCCAAATTAATTTAAAATGAAGGCCTCCCAAGCTAGGGGAGGTGGGTCTTCATTTGATAGACCTAGTGCTAGGCGAGACCAAAATGATCCTAACTGAGTTTAGATAAATAGAAGGATGATAACATATGATTTTATCCATAAAATTTTGCGTCATACCATATAAATGGATACCCTTGAGGAAGTTATGAGTCTAACACAGGTTATCATTGACCATGGCATGCATGCATTAAATACTTCTGCTTAGCCAACAAGTTCTATTAGCGGTATTGGTGCTAGTGGTAGTGGTGCTAGTGGTGTTGGTGTTATTAGTATTGGTGGTAGTGGTAGTAGTGCAAGTGATTTTGGTGGTATTAGTATTGGTGATAGTGTCCTTCCTCTTTCTACTCATGCTATAGTTCATGTGCATCATTCCACATTATGTGGGAGGAAGTGTATAGGACCTCATGTTTAAGTGAGAAATACATAGACTACATTTATGAAGACTAGACCTACATTTATGTAGCATACTAATACCCAAAAAATTTATGTCATATATAGTTGATTCAATATTTTAAGAGACCATTACTTCTCATTGTATTTAATGTATAGTTCCTTCAATACCTCAAGACATTAGGACACCTAAATGTATTTATTATATAGTTACTTTATGTTAGGGTGTGGAGCTAAAAGCTTCACCTTAATGCAAATTGGGAGGTTTATGATCATGGCGTCAACAGGCCACAACCGACGTCAATCAGGGGACAGTGCAGAAGGAAATTGACATTAACAGGGATTGGCCAGCGTCGGTCACCTCCAGTCAGGCAGGGACTGACGTCAGTTGCCTATGGCAGTTCCAGAACTGCTATTGACAAATAGTCAGTTAAGTGAACGGAGAGTTTGCATGATAAAGACTAATTTGAGTCTTTGAGCTGCTTGTCTAAATTAGTGTATGCATGAGATCTATATAATAGACTCATGGGCTGTATTGTTAAGTGGAAAAACTTAAGTGTAGAACTCAAGTGCAGAACTTGGAGAGTTCTTCCCGTGGTAGAATCAAGTAGAATTCTCCATGTATGTAAGATCAGGTTTAATATGCAGGGTGTTGCAGGATCATGGTGGAGATTTACATGTGATAAGTAATATCAGGTTGGTCTATAGGGGTGTGTGTATGCGAGGGTCAAAAAGAGATCAACGTGGGAGCAAGATCCAAGGTGACATTAATACATCAAGGAGCAAGATCATGGTGAGATCTACTTGGAGTATCGATTCGTACTCAGTTGTACTAAAAGTATAATGAGGTGAACAATAACTTATGTTAGCTGTGTGTTGTGACCTATGAGAGAAGATTACTCAGGAGGGAAGATTACTGGGAGCCCTTGAGGAGGAAGCCTCACAGAGGTGGAAGAAGAGTGTGATCTCTTTATTTTAATTTCCTTTGTAATGAGTTGAATACAATTGTGTGTTGCCTCTCATTTTCTATGTGTTTTCTCATTGATAGTTATTTGTTCTTCTAGTTATTTCTGCATGTTTAAGTTGCTTATACAAAGGTAATCATGTGTGCTCTTAATTTTGACAAGTCGTGTCAGAGCTTTGGGGAACTTAGGTCCTATCAAATGGTATCAGAGCGAGGTTGGATGTTCTCAGAGCGAGTTTGACTAACAGATGACCCAAATTTGGTTAGTGATTTGTTGATTACAGGTTAGTCACATAGGTTTTTAATTGAGTGGGAGTATAACAATGGCAGAAGAAGGTAAGCTGAGAATGGATAAATTCAGACATAGGTGTAGCACCACAGGGTGTGTGGTGGGTTGTCTTCAAGTGGGAGCTTGAAGAGAAATACAAGCCAAGATGTAGATTAGATAAAGTACTAGTATAGGTATAGGTGCAGCTATTTATCTCCAAGTGGGAGATTGTTAGGGTGTGGAGCTAAAAGCTTCACCTTAATGCAAACTGGGATGTTTCTGAGCATGACAGTCACTGGTGTCGGCAAGCCATAACTGACATCAGTCAGGGGATAGCGCAGAAGGAAACTGACATCGATAGGGATCGACCGGCGTCGGTCACCTCCAGTCAGGCAGGGATTGACGTCGATCGCCTGTGGTGGTTCCAAAACTACTGTTGATGAATAGTCAGTTAAGTGCATGGAGAGTTTGCATGATAAAGACTAGTTTGAGTCTTTGAGCCACTTGTCTAAATTAGTGTATGCATGAGATCTATATAATAGACTCATGGGCTCTATTGTTAAGTGTAGAACTCAAGTGTAGAACTTGGAGAGTTCTTCCCATGGTAGAATCAAGTAGGATTCTCCATGTTTGTAAGATCATGATTGATATGTAGGGTGTTGCAAGATCATGGTGGAGATCTACATGTGACAAGTAAGATCAGGTTGGTTTGTAGGGGTGTGTGTATGCGAGGGTCAAAAGGAGATCACTGAGGGAGCAAGATCCAAGGTGACATCAATACATCAAGGAGTAAGATCATGGTGAGATCTACTTGGAGTACCGGTTCGTACTCGATTGTACTGGAAGTACAATGAGGTGAACAACAACTTATGTTAGCTATGTGTTGTGACCTATGAGAGAAGATTACTCAAGCGGGAAGATTACTGGGAGCCCTTGAGGAGGAAGCCTCACAGAGGTGGAAGAAGAGTGTGATCTCTTTATTGTAATTTCCTTTGTAATGAGTTGAATACAATTATGTGTTGCCTCTCATATTATGTGTCTTTTCTCATTGATAGTTATTTGTTCTTCTAGTTATTTCCACATGTTTAAGTTGCTTATACAAAGGTAATCATGTGTGCTCTTAATTCTGACAAGTCATGTCAGAGCTTCAGGGAACTTAGGTCCTATCAAATGGTATTAGAGTGAGGTTAGATGTTCTCAGAGCGAGTTTGACTAACAAATGACCCAGATCTGGTTAGTGATTTGTTGATTACAGGTTACTCATAGGGGTTTCTAATTGAGTGGGAGTATAGCAATGGTAGAATAAGGTAAGCTGAGAATGGAGAAATTTAGACACAGGTGTAGCACCACAGAGTGTGTGGTGGGTTGTCTTCAAGTGGGAGCTTGAAGAGGAATACAAGCCAGGATGCAAATTAGACAAAGTACTGGTATAGGTACAGGTGTAGTTGTTTATCTCCAAGTGTGAGATTGTTAGGGTGTGGAGCTAAAAGCTTCACCTTAATGAAAACTGGGAGGTTTTTGAGCATGACAATCATCGGCATCAGCAGGCCACAACTGACATCGATCAGGGGATAGCGCAGAAGGAAATCAACATTGGCAGGGATCAGCCAATGTCGGTCACCTCCAGTCAGGCAGGGACCAATGTCGGTCACCTGTGGCGGTTTCAAAACTGTTGTTGATGAACAGTCAGTTAAGTGAACAGAGAGTTTGCATGATAAAGACTAGTTCAAGTCTTTGAGCCATTTGTCTAAATTAGAATATGCATGAGATCTATATAATAGACTCATGGGCTGTATTGTTAAGTGGAGAACTTAAGTGTAGAACTCAAGTGTAGAACTTGGAGAGTTCTTCCCATGGTAGAATCAAGTAGGATTCTCCATGTATGTAAGATCAGGTTTGATATGCAGGGTGTTGCAGGATCATGGTGGAGATCTACATGTGATAAGTAAGATCAGGTTGGTCTGCAGGGGTGTGTGTATGCGAGGGTCAAAAGGAGATCAGTGGGGGAGCAAGATCCAAGGTGACATCAATACATCAAGGAGCAAGATCATGGTGAGATCTACTTGCAGTATCGGTTTTTACTCAGTTGTACTGGAAGTATAATGAGGTGAACAACAGCTTATGTTAGCTGTGTGTTGTGACCTATGAGAGAAGATTACTCAGGAGGGAAGATTACTGGGAGCCCTTGAGGAGGAAGCCTCACAGAGGTGGAAGAAGAGTGTGATATCTTTATTGTATTTTCCTTTGTAATGAGTTGAATACAATTGTGTGTTGCCTCTCATATTTTGTGTGTTTTCTCATTGATAGTTATTTGTTCTTCTGGTTATTTCCACATGTTTAATTTGCTTATACAAAGGTAATCATGTGTGCTCTTAATTCTGACAACTCGTGTCAGAGCTCTGCGGAACTTAGGTAGACCATTACTTCTCATTATATTTAATCTATAGTTCCTTCAGTACCTCAAGACATTAGGACACCTAAATTTATTTATTATATAGTTACTTTAGAACCTTAATAAACTAGCATTCTAGACCATACATCATCTATATATTTTTTAATAGTGTATAATAGTAGCATGCCAGCAATATTCTAGGTGTATTAGCTTCACCAACTCCTCTTAAGACACATCAACATATTGTACATGAGTTATCTAATTCACCATTTGTATTTGATACACATTTTTAATTTTAATTATAGTTCATTTATGTTTGTAAAATAATTTAAGTTTACTTTCTAGTATGTGTTTACTTAATTGACTAAACTTTTTTTTTGTTACTTCTATAGATGATTGGAGATATTTTATATAGCTTAGTAGGACTTAGCTATATTATAGAGGCTATAATTATCTATGGTATACCCTATACTTAGGTTTGAAAACTTTCAAATTATATATTTATTCATGTATATCTATTATCCTTTGAACAAAAAAATATGTTTTAAAATATATATTATAGTGATATATTTTTTATCATGCTCATTATATTCACACATTATTCATTTATTGGTTTTATATATGATGAGGGATGTTATGGGCACCCCTCATGGATGATAAGAAGGTTTGTCTAATGTTACATTTACATCTAAGAATACACTATCTCTATAATAGGTCATGATATTAGAGCGTTGTCAATCATGTCATGGTGATGTCATGGAGGTGTCCAGGTGAGTTGATGTAGTGCCTTGATAGTCTAAGTGACAATGATAAAGTGTACAATGTGTTTGTCTTAGTATGTTTGAAGGAATCTTGATTGATATTTATTTTTGACATGGATAGATATGTTCATGGATGAGTATGGATTATTGATCATATATAAGGCATTATATAAGAGGTTTTATATGCTTTTAGTGCTTGTGTGCATGATTGGATTTCATCTAGTTTTTCATCTAGACATTTTGGGTCTAGTGGTAGAAAATCTGACAAGGTAGTTTTATGACATCACCTTTTCCATGTGCCAATAAGTCAAGGGGAGTTGGTCATATGGTTGTGATCACATTTGTGCCTAATTTCTATGTGTTAAATTTTAGGTCATGTGATAAGGAGAAACATAAGATATGTAAGTGCAAAGTTGGGATCCTAGGTAGTTTGATAATGTTTTCCCATAGTTAAACTTGTAATGTGACATGAAAAGCTGAGTAGGCATTTTGATGTTATATTTTTCACATGTGAAGGTGTCAAGAAAAAATGTTCATATGGGTTTATTAATTTATGAGCCTAGTTAATTTTAAATAAATTTTAGATAATGAAATGAAGTGAGTCAAAAGATATGCATGTTCAAAGTTAGCCTCCTAGGTAGTTATTGATATAGTTGGTTTTGTGGTAGAAGAAATCTGAGTGAGAAAATTAATTGAGTTATATCTCACATGTTTTAATGTCTCAAGAGTAGTTTGACACATAGTTAGATTCTTCTATGAGGGGATATCATATGGTCTAAATTTTATATCATGTGTATAAGTGTAGAAAAAGTTATTGAGGTCCAAAGTTGGCCTTCTAGAAAGATAAAAAATGGTCCCCATAGTCATTTTTGCATGATATTAAAGATCAAGACCAGATGGAGATCTAACAGTTCACAATAGTTCACACATATAAATCTATGGTGCATAGTAAGTTGAATGAGTGAAATGTTTAATTGGTTAATGAAGTTAAAGATGACTTCCTTATAAAATGATCAATATAGCATGTTTATTCCAAGATGTTTAAAAGCAGCAAGATGAGGATAATTATTCAAAGTTTAACATCAAGCAGAGGTAAAGATCAAGCTTATTCTAAAATATAATGCTCAGTGTATATTATTACATATATGGATCAATGGTGTGTATTGAGTGAGATGTTTTCAAACTATCCAATGATTAACATAAATAAATATTGATCTATGTATAGAATATTGATGGTACATATGTGGTCAAGATTGCAAGATTGCATGAGATGAGGTCAACTTTTCAAATTCTAACATTTGGATTTGGTGTGAATTATGTTAAAGTTTGAATAAGATTAATGGTGTGTATTTAATATAATAAATGAGGATACAATATGATATTATGGTGACCAAGATTTAACTTTGACCATTTGCATTTGAGTATTTGAATTTGATAAATAAAAAACCAGTGCTCAATTTTTGGGCCATATCTTTTGACATATGCAAATTTTGACAATGGTGAAAAAAGTAAAATTATATAAAACTTCAATGCACATCCATAAATATGAATTTAAAATTTTAAAATTGTGTACATTTAAAGATATTGAAGTTTAAATTTGTCTATGTTTTTACGTTTATTCTATAAGTGACCCGAGAAGGAAAATTAAGATTGTATTGATGTTGTTTCGATGTTTTATAATGAATTATATATTAAAGAGTGTATTATAATTCATTAAGATCATTTGTATGTATTTTTTAGGTGTGATCAATCTATATTAATTATGAACAATTCTTAATAAGTTGACTATTTGTTCATTCATGGTGACTGTGTGCACAGAATGTTGCTTGAGCAAATTATGCTCTAGTAGAAGAATGAATTGGTGACTATGATCATTTGAGGATGTAAAATGGGTCATGTGGATTGGTTCCATACATTTTTAAGTGGCCATACCTTGTTATTTTGTTTGAATAAGTGCTAAGGAGGTGAATGTGTCTTTATAGGACCTTAAAGGTGACTTAGGCCTATTTGAAAGTGTGTTGTGCTTAAGTGTGACCCATGTGATATGCCTTAATGGTGAAGGCATGTATTCTAGATGATGAGGAAAGATTATCAAATTGATAATTCATTAATTATATAAAAATATTAAAACCAAATTAGATGGTTTCTAGGCTTATGGAAAATACTCGTGAGATTTAAGAGAGACTTATGCAAGGCTTGTGTGTGGAGTATGTGTTGAAGCAAAGAAGAGAGGATAGGTAATGTGTCTATTTGATGATTTTATGATTAGATCAGTTTATTGATTGAGTTTATGAATTTTAATTCATATTTATAATGATAAAATAGTGCTTTTGTATTTTGAGGATATGCAAAGAGGTTTGAGTGTGCATATGAGGATAGTTTGAGTAAAGAAAGAGAGAGATTATGCCATGCCTATGAGATAGTCATGTATGAGATAGATAAGGATTTTGTACAATGGTTAGATAATATAAGATCCATCATTAGTTATTAAAGACATCAGTTCTAATTTGGAGGTGTTTAATTCAAAGGAGGGTCTAAAGGACTTGATCTTCCTTTAGGGTAGTTGCTCTTTATAAAAGAAGGGATTCATTAAAGGCATTTGGCTATGAGGATTTGATCAAAGTTTTCTATTATAAATTATTTGAATAGTCTCTTATTTATATTTATTATAAGACAAGTAGTCCATGTGTTATAGTTATGACAGTGTTTTTAGTTCCCCATGAGGGTTTCCCATAAGAACTATGTGTTATGTGTCTATTCTTGTGTATGCATTGAATGAATGATCTATCTTTATTAATGTTACTTGATCAAGTTGATATATGATTATTTTTTAATAGTTTGAAAGTATTTGAATTCAAATTCAAATATATAGGCTCATTGATTTACCCCCTCTCTCAATGATTGTACCTCTAATAATTGGTATCAAATCGGGTCCTTTGGTTAATTCTTAACAGCTTAAAGGTGATCCAAGGTAAAATATGGGTAGTCATTAAGGAGGTTTCTCTACTAAGAAATCACCAATGTTCAATGGATCCAATTATAATTTTTGTAGTGCAAGGATGAAAACATACATTATGTCCCTAGTTTTTTATTTATGGAAATCTATTGTGGATGGTTATGTTGTTCCTAATACTCCTTAATTTAGTGTTGAAGACAAGAAGTTATTTGATAATAATTACAAGGTAATGAATTCGATCATATTTCTAGCTTAATTAATCACTTGTATGGATTTTTCAAAGAGAAAATTTGTCACCAAGCTTGAACCTAGCATGTAAGAGGTCAAGAGATGTCAGTAATCAGCCATATGTCAGTCTAAAAAGTAGTTATATGCAAAAATAAAGTAGTTTTTCCCCTAAAAATAGGCCATTAATATTACTTTTATAGACTTGGTAAGTACTCCTTCAGCCAAAAACATGGGATAGTGTCTCTTCATCTTCCTAAAGTCATTTTCATACTTGGTGTGCAGATATTCATCAAAAAGTTCATTATTTGCTTATGTTTCTCCTTTCTTATCCTTGCAAGCCAAGGAAGGTCTACTTTTCATGCTTGGTGTGAGTTTTATAGGTGGAGTTGGGAGGAATTCTCTTGGATGTTGAAAGTAATCCAAGTTAGGAATTTTGGATTTCATGGCTTCTCCCTTATGAATCATTTCTAAGACCTTAGGCAGCTTTTTATGCATTCACATCCAAAAGGTGTCACTGATTGCACTTGTTTCATAAAAAAATTGCTTTGGTTTGATGAATTTGATTGTTTCTTATGATTCTTAAGGCCTCTCCATAGGATCCCAATTTTTTTCTTACTCTTAGAGGTCTCAAGGCCTCAATAGGCCTCTTTTATGGTTATTTTTCTTGCAAACTAGTCTTTTCACACTTTAAGCTATCTCAGGTGGTGAAGAAGGTTTTCCACGTTAAGATGAAAGTATGGGACATTGTTTCAGGTGATTGAATGAATTAATATTAATTTATAGGTGTTGGAACAAGTTTTGAATTCATAAAATAATAAAGCAATGTTCAAATGTTTATGTTTCTCCTCACTATTAGCCTTCATAACTATATGTATACCTATAGATAGCTTAAATAAAAGGTGTATAGATCATAATGGATAATTTGGAACATTTGAGGTTTATTAATTTCCTTAAAACTATATAATATCATCGTAAAATCGTGATAAGGGTGAATTTCCAAGTGGAGTGTGAAGGTCATCTTCAAAGGTGACAAGATTGAAACTCAGACCTTTGATCCCAAAATGGTCAAAATAGATCTCCTAGCTCTTTTAGATTGATTTGGTATCAATGAAATATTAACCTTTATTCAATACTTAATCATAAAAATTATATTCATTGGCATGGAAAATAAGTTTGAAAAAGTTGAAGGGATAATGATAAGTGGAGAAGGATATTCAAGAGGTCCAAAAGTGCTCCTAAAACCACTGAATTATGTCAGTAACATCTATAGGTTTGGGACCAAAAGAGGTTTTTCATCAACCAAAATTGAAAATTAAGCATATCTTCCATATATTAGTGATTCCAAATATTTTAAATACCATATTCCCTTGAAAATCAAGATGGTGTTTTTTTCTTTTTACTTCCCAAGAGTATATCCTATCCGTATAAGCCCTGATATGCATCTTCAGTAGGGTAAGAAGGCAATCAGTTAGTTTAATGAGATTGATGGTGTTTTAAAACATTAAAAAAATGAAAGTATAAAACATAATTTTTTTTACCAAAAGGGTTAAATTAAATCTTGTAATCACTATAACCCAACTCAAGAAGTATGTTCACCTACAATCTCTAGAGGGCAAAATGTCTCAGTCTAGGCAGTGGTCAAATAAGTGGAGCAAAGAGGGGATAGTTTGTATATATTTTGGTTATCTTAGCTCATTCAAGTTTATTAGTTTTTTTTGTAATATTTAATATAAAATTGACATATGCTACACTATAATAAACCTAGTCAAGCCCTATGATGACCTATAGCAGGGTCTTAAGCAGGGGTGTCCTAGTTAAAGACCTAAGCATACAGTTAGTGTTAGTTTGAGGTTTTCTAAGTGAAATAATAGAATTATGAGTGTTTGATGACCTAATGACATTAAAATTAGATCCACACACATATAAAAATCTCAAAATAGACCTTGAAATTCACCTACAGGGGTTTCTAAATGAAGGGCAAAATTATCTCAGTCAGGCAAAGAGGATCTATTTTGCAAGTTTAAGGTGCATAAAAGAGGATTCATAATAAAATAAGATGATGAATGGTTTCTAATCATGTTAAAAATGGTTTATTATAACTATAAATACCTTAATTAATTAATATCATGCAAAAAATAGGGTTCTAAATAGGCATACATAGTCAATTCTTGAGAACCCCGTACGGTCCTCCACCTAAAAGTATATCTAGGAGATTGGGAAGTTTTAGAGGCCAGAACTTAGATTTGAAAGATAAATTTAATAAATAGTACCCTCATAACCTTTATAACACCATTATATAATTTTTTTTTGTGATAAAATAAGTCAACATGCTTTTGTTTTGTCTCAGAGGTAGTGTACTCTTCCCTTGCATAAATCCTACAATTTTAGAGTATGAGGTAAAATGATAATATAGAAGTTAGGAGGAATCTTTAAGATGGTTTTTATAGATGGTAAACACCTAGAGAAAAATTGGAAACCTTGATATAGGGTTTAAAAATAGACAGGGTCATCTATGCAATAAGGTCTGTAGGTAGGGTAACTAGGTAAGGTGCAAACTTAACCTCAAATGTTGGACCACTTTTAGTTTTAGCCTTAGTGAAGAATTATAATTATTTGAGTCATGTACATGATGGTATAGATTAATTTTTTGAACCATAAATTTACAATGGAATACATTAGGGAGTCAGGTTGAGTCTAAGTTGTAGGCAGACCCTTTGGATAAGGTATAGGCCTAGTTTTTAAAGGGTAGTCATTTTCATTTATAGCTCTTGATGAGATATTATAGTGATTGAAACATTTTTTTAGCATATGAATATATTTTTATATGCCTTCATTATGTAGGATAACTCTCCAAGAATCCATCTTTGGCTTAAAATTAACTCAGACCTTAATAGAGTGTAGGAAAAGGACATGAATGGTAACTTTGGATGCTTATATATACCAATATGTTTTACATGGAGATATAATATGGTTGGATATGTTGGGTAAAAATATATAAGAATCCCTTAGTGTCATTTGGATATTATTTGAATGTATGGTCTTCATGAACAAATGTTAAGACTAGAAGTGGCATAAAACCCTCACAAGACCCTCCATAAGGACCCAATTGGGAAGATGAGGAAGATGAATTATCAAAATGTAGTGGAAATTAAATGAAACCAATTGAATGTGATATATAAATATTTAGGTCTCCTCCCCATGTAATTGTGTTTTACCCCACTTATACAGATGGTGTAAAATGGGGCTATTTTTTACTAATCCATGTGTTTTGTAGGTATGTAAATGTTTCAGATGATGAAATCACCTTTGGGATGTATATTCAGACTTTGTATAAGTGTCCATGGAAAATTTTATGATGTATATAAACTCCTAAGTCTATCTTCTACCTCTCTCATTTCAGCCAGTCCAGGGGGGTAGATAGTGATCACTTACTGACAAAGGGTGAAACTCCATTTAGGAAGCCTTTTTAAGGTCTATTTGATGAACATGATGACTTGAAAACTCTTTAAAAGTTTCATTCATCCTTGTACATGGTTAATAATATATATTTGTAATGTTTTTGGGTTCCAAGTGTGAGAGGTGCATGGAAATGAGTCATTTGGAACTTTCAAGGATGATTGTACATGGCCAGAAGAAGATGGATGATTAGAAACTGATCCATTGCATGTGAAGATTTATTTGTAACCCCTCCTATTAAAATACATCATCATACCTGACCTTATGTAGTGATGAGGTAGTTTTGTGAAGGCAAATTATGAGGGTACTTTATTATGCAAGCACAAGGGAATCTATGCCACATGTGGAGGAGTTAAACCAGTTTGAGAGACATTTTTCCTCGATTCTATTTTATTACCTATCTCATACTATATTTCATGTAAATTTAACTCCTTATCCTTGTTGTAAAAGTGTCTTAATGACCCTTGATCTCCCTTTCTCTATCTCCTCTCACAATTGCTATAAATTCTAGCCTTTTTGGTTGTAGTATCCATCTCTCCACCTGGGTATGGAAAAGCCCTACTATGTTTTTTCCTTGAGATAATAAAGATATTTTTTTTCCTCATTTTGTATTTCAATAATATCATGTAATGGTTTTTGGTCTTATGCAAGTGCATTTTTCCTTACCTTCACATGTTATCCTTCTTAGTGCCTTATGTAGTTTGAGATTTCTTTTTTGTAGATCAGTAAGAAGTTTTTAATGTGGATTGTAGGTATAGTGAGTAGTCTATTCAATAGTGTTTTTATAAGTCCAATTGTATAATTCATCTTATCCTAGAATCTCTCCAAGACCCCATCCTTGAAACATTGATGTGGAAGAGGAAATTATTATTGAATGAAGTGTATGTATAGGCTTATTTTGGTTTCAAGTGCATGTTAAATGGTGTGAGTAGACAAAATATTTGATATATCACCTCCCATAGAGTATATTTACTTTCATTTATCATTCTCCCTTTTCATCCCCGCAAGATTTAGTAGTAGTTTTATCAAAGTGGTACATCAAGGGGTACTAGCCGCAAATATAAAGATCCACCTAAAAGTTGGCTCACCCACAACCCTGAGGTGGTTTCATTGTGCCACTTGAATTAGGAGATAATTATCATCTCCTCAAAGGGTGAAATTTAAAGTAACAATAGGTATTTTTTTATATATCTATCTTATTTGATCTAAAAGTATTTACTATAAAATAAATGCATGATCTTACTCAGTTGAAGATGGATTAATTGCATGACACCCTTACTACCTATGAGATGAGGATGAATGATGATATACTACCAAAGAAGGAATAAAAATCCAAAATATAGATGAATCCAAATAATAAATTTTAAGGTAAGAAACCTAAGGAGGATGACATTTCTGATATAGATGAGGATGAACTAATTACTTTGATTTCAAGGATATTAAAAACATGTTTAAGAATGTATAAGGATAAACTACCCCTCAAATTCTTCAATTGTGGAGAATTAGGAGATTTTCCTAATAAGTGCCCTCATAAGTATAATAAGGATGATGATGAAGAACATGATCAAGGTCATGATGATGGAAAGAGATCATTCAGGTCTAATAAAAGCAAAATTGGATTTAGAAGGTTTGGCAACAAGAAGTACTTTAAGAACAAGAAGAGTCTCTACACAAAAGAAGATTGTAACTCATAAAATGAGGGTGAATTTATTAAGTCAGAGTATGATCATGAAGATGATGGTCCTATTGAAAATGAAAATCAATTCATGGCTAAGGAAGGTAGTTTCTCACATAAAAAGGAGTCTACATGGAGTGATTTAGATGATGATGAAGATGAAATGGACTATGATATTTCATTGACAAATGCTCTTAAAGAACTAAAAATTAAAAAGAATATTAACAAGAAGATTAAATCTAAACTCAAGGACTATGAGGAGTAATTCAGTGTATTTGAGGCAAGATTTGTTGAATACTCTAGAGAACATGAAGGTGTTATCATGTTTCCTAATTCTAAATTGGAATTTATGTATATAAGTTTAAGAGCCAAAGAAGAAGAATGTTCAAGGTATGCTCTGAGATTGTGTCTTTAAAATATGAGTTAGAGAAGTCTTCAAGAAAGGTGAAATATTTTGTTGACTTTGATAAAAGTTCTAATGATATGGATGATATGCTTAAGAGTCAAAATCCAGCTAGTGACAGATCTATATTAGGTATTAATGAAGATCCCAAATTTATTTTTCAAGTTGACATGAATGTAAATGAGAACAAGGTGGATCAACCTTTAAAGACAAATTATATTAGACAACCAAAAGCCATGAGGTATGAAAATTTTAATGGTTACTACTATACTTGTAATCATTTTGGGCATAGAGCTAGAGAATGTAAGAGACCTGTTAGAAATGAGTTTGCATGGAACTATGATGAGGGTCATTAGTCAAAAGGTATGAGTTAATTTAAGTGCTTTAATTATCTTAATGATGGACATTTTTCTAAGCATTTTCCAAATAAGGAAAGGAAAGATAAGTCTTCCTCAAAAAGAGTAGTTTATTTAAATTATCGTGACATTTGACACATTGATAGTTTTTGTCTCAATAAGGTAAGACAAGATGAGTTTCTATCAAGGAGTATTGTTTGCTACAACTATGAAAATATTGGTCATATTGCTAGATTTTACAAGCAAAGGTCTATAAATCAGAATAGATTCAATTAGGCTCTAAGAGTGCAAGGAAGAAGTCAAGTTAGCTCACGAAAACCAAAGATGGTAAGTGTGAGTCATGATGATTCTAAAAGTCTAAGTAATTTATTTGCTATGGTGGAGAATACTACAGAAGTTGAAAAGTGCCAAGAGTTATTACTGTTTACTCATGTTATGGATAAGAGACCAAGCTCAAAGAAGAGACCAAGGTACTGGTTGAAGCTAGTTGTAAGGTATGTTTCGATCCAAGTGAATATCCTACTATTATTGAGAAAGCTTCATACAAATAACATAAATTGTTAGTGCCTAGTGATGAGGTTCAGAACTACAAGGTTGATTCTTCAAATGAAAAGGTATGTCAAGATTCCATAGTTGCTCCATGTGTTCTCAGTTATATCTTACAAAAGAAATAGAGTGATATAAAAAAGGAATTAGTTGTCTTCATTCAAAATAAGAAGAAGAAGAAGAAGAAGAAGAAAATCAAGAAGTCTTATATTTGTAAGAGGATTCTAGTGGTTAATCAAGAGATGTCGGTCACTCTTGGATTCACTATGTTTTACAGCATTTTGGTGTAAAGGATGTTTCTATCTATGCTTCTTAAGAGACTCCTTTTAGTGCAGAAGCAAGCATTGATGTAGTGTTTTTTAGATAGTCCTAGAAGGCTAGAGATGAGTATTTTTAGTTAGAGTAGGTATGTCTAGGTGGAAGATATGTAGTGGTAATGTCAAAGTGATGTCATAGTTGTATATGGTTAATCTATAGGGTCAGATTGAAGGTTTTCAAGTGGAAAAAAAGGATTTTTGTTTTTTAAGATTATATTTTTGCATAGAAAGGTATGTTGACCTTATTCTAGCATGCTCTAGGTCGTTTTATGGTTTGAAAGTATGTTGAAGTCAAATTGGAGTTTTGTGTTTGCTCTCGAGTTTCCCAATTTGTTCTTAAGAGTATGCAAGTCCTAGAAAGGAATATAGGATGTATGCATTCCAAAATATGTGAAAGCTCAAATCTTGGTCTAGAAGTATGTAATGGTTGTCTCAAGGTGTACAAGAAGTTTTAGAGGTATACATTGACCAGAAGGAGGTTTGTTAACTCTATTTATTTTGAGATTCTAGGGTTTTGAGATCTTATAGAAAAATGGTTTGCCTTATGGTTTGAGGTCTGAGGATTCTTAATATATTGAATGGGAAAAATGGGTTTTCAAATCAAGTTTCATAAAGATTTGAAGGTTTATGGTTTTCAAATTATTCATGTTTTTATCAAGATGGAGGCTTAATTAGCAAGTTGGTTTCTGAAGGAATTATGTTTTAGATGTTATAAATTGGTGCGATTGAGGGTGAAAATGAGAGTGATCTAGATATGAAGTTTTAGGTCCTATTAATGTGTATAATGAAATTTGTGGGCTTTGCAAGTTCCAAGTAGGGCTACAAGGAGTCTAGATAGGCCTAGTATGAAGATTTGATTAATTTATTCAATTTATCTAAAAGTGCAAGGTATGAGTATTTCAAGGTGAGTTATCAAGTTGGTTTAATGCATGTATTCTATTTGGTTAGTATCATGAAGTTTTTTTTGTTATACTTGAGGTGGTTTGAGTGAAAAGGCTAGTGAGCCTATGTGGTGGTTCTTCCTAGTGGATGGAGATCTGAATATGCTCAAGAGATGCAATGACTAGGAAATCTTAGTGGGGGTCCCTCTTAGGTGTTTCTTGGTTATTTCCATCATATTTCATTATTTTATGTGTTCTTTATTCATAAGTTGTAGTGCTTGGTTGAAGAAGTGTTGGCATGGAGCAAGAGGAAATTGTCAAGGCAAGAAGAAGTAGTCTCAAGGTAAGGGGGAGTTTGCACTATCTTTCTAAGATGGTCTACTCCTATTGGTAGTCTTTTTAGGTCTTAAATATTAGTTGATGCCCACTTTTTCATTATGTCAAAGGGGGATAAATTTATTATTTTGGAGTTCTTGAAGAGAGAGAAAGAAGGTGAGTTGTATATTGCTCTATGATGTATGTTGACATCAATGGCAATGGGGATATTATTGTATAGTTGTCAATGATGTTATGGTGATGACATGGAGGTGTTTGGGTGAGTGTATGTAGTGCCTTGATATTCTAAGTGATAATGACAAAGTGTGTAATGTGTTTGTCCTAGTATTCTTGAAGGAGACTTGGTTGATCTTCATTTTTGACATGGCTAGAGATGTTTATAGATGAGTATGGAGTATTGAGCATATGAAATGGGTACTATAAGAGGTTTATTATGATTTTAGTCCTTATTTAATGAGTGTATTTCATCTAGTTGATCATTGTTTTCATCTACACATTTTGGGTCTAGTGGCAGAAAATCTAAGTAGGTAGGTTGTTAATGTCACCATTACCATATGTGGATGGGTCAGGGGAAGTTGGTCATATGGTTGTGATCACATTTCTACCTAGTAGTTATGTGATAAATTTTAGGTCATGTGACAAAGTGAAACATAAGATATTTAATTATAAAGTTGGGATCTTAGGTAGTTTGATAGTGTTTTCCCATACGTAGCCAAATTTCCAATTTGATAAGAAAAGTTGAGTAGACATTTTGATTGTGTTATATTTCACATGTGTGAAAGTGTGAGGATAAAATGTTCATATGGGTTTATTTAGTTTTGTTCCTAGTTGATTTTCACTAAATTTTAGATAATGTGATGAAGTGCATCAAAAGATATATATGTTCAAACTTGGCCTCCTAGGCAATTGTTGAAATCTGAGTGAGAAGATTAATGGAGTTATACGTCACATGTGAAAAGGTTTCAAGATCATTTTTTCACATGGTTATATTATCCTATGATAGGATATCATATGTT
>JARHVA010005044.1:1120000-1185000 GCA_037957365.1 Torreya grandis | reverse complement strand
CCCATATACAATCATTTTAATTTTTTTCTTAATCTATTTATGGTCAATCTTGATTTACTAACCTTGCAAGGTTTCGTTTGAGATTTGTTTCAAAAAAAAATTCTTAGGTTTTTATAATCTAACTTTTTCAAATAGGTTTGTCTCTCTTAACACTTACTCAATAGTCTTCACCTTTATAGATTGGATTGGTATTAAAATACCAATTAATTCATTATTTATCTATACCCTTTCTTTATAAGAAACATATCAAATCATATCCTTTAGATTAAATGAACTTCATTAAGAAAACAAGATGTCTTAGCTTATCTCTTTTCTTAATTTCTAATTATCCATCATGGACTTATAGTCTTGTATCTTTTAATGAAACATATGACTCATCATTAAGTGTTTCATATGACATTGAAAAAAAACAAAATCTAGTTCGTAATTTCTCTTTAAGATTATATAGAACTAAATAACTCCACTATCAAGGTTACACTTATTCTTTTCTTTCGAACTCACTCTTTGGATTTTACTAGGTTATAAGTTACTAGGCCTAATTGAAAATTATTTATTCTCTATTAAGAATTTATTTTTCATCCATTAGAATATTTTCACTCTCTTTTATCTCAATAAATCATATACTTACTCACTTTAACAAATATAAATTTTACCTTTGCTCATCAACCCAATTTTGCTTTCTTGTTACTATACCTAGTTAGGCCCATCACACCCTAGAACCACTATTTTCTTTATCTATTAGATTAATAAAAAATATAATAAATTTATTACCCTCAAATAATAATAAATAAAATCATTACAACCTTTTTTCCATTCTCAAGCTTCAAATTTCTCTTGAAAGGGTGTTAACATGGTTTCTAATAGGCCTACAGCCTACAACTCACTTTTATTTCTCCTCAAATATCAAAAATATATAAAACAAACTATAAAACCTTATTTTAACCCCTTTTTAACTCCCTTAAAATTTTCATAGGATTTTTATGGATACAACAAAAGTTATAGGATTTTATTAATCATTGCCATGTCTTAGGGTTTAGCAGGGGTTTAAGGACCTGAGAGCACTTTAAAATGGATTTAAGGAGTTCAAGGGAGTAATTAATCAAAATAATAGTTTATCATTATATATTATATATTTTTATTTTCATCTAGATACAATGCATCTTATAATACATTCAACTCCTCCTATCCCAATCTTATTTCAATAAATAATTTTGTAACGTCATACACAATCATGCTTTTAAGGTCTCAATGATTCATATTAGATTCACTAAAATATAATAACACATTATAATATACAAGATGGTTATAATTAATTTATTTTTATCAATATATCACTTTATTTTATTTATCAGTGTCTCAAAATAGGACATAGACCTATTACTACAAAACTTACACCTTGCTACTATAGACCACTCTCTCCTACGAACTCCTTTTATATCTTCTTTGGTACATTTGGAAAACATTATATGATATTTAATTATATATGTGAATCATACCATTTCTCATTAAAAATTTAAGCTTTCAATCTCTTGATAAGATAGAAGACCTAAGTCTTCTCAACAATCTTCCCAACATAGAATATGCTTTAATTTGCCTTCTCAACATAGGATTATCCTCTTTCTAGATGATGAGAAAGATATTAAGGCCTAATGAAGAATAATTTTTTGATTAAATATCTTATGAAATGGATATATTTTTAGTCTTAGAAAGGCATGAGGATTTTGAAATTATATTAATAAAGTGATCAAGATCAAGGAAAAACCCATTAGTCTTGTCAGACCAATCACTAAAAGAGATAAAGATATTTCTACAAGTTAGTGTGAACAAGGCCTATAAAAAATATTATTTTTAGACATGTATTAATAATAAATATTTTATTAACCCTCAAAGAAGCATAGTAAGGTTTAAGTGAATCAATGTTGGCCATAATAAGTTGTAAATAGAGGTGAATGAGAGTCAATAATTGATTGAGAATCAAATTTTATGAATGAATGCAGGTATGAAACTAAGAAACATTATAAAAATTAATTATATTGAGTATATTATGTATTCTTTGTCACCTTCAAATCTAATTTTTCAGCGATGTATTAGTGCTAACTTTCTAGGATCAATTCCACTAACTTCTATTACACACTTAAGAAACATAAACTAATTTATGATTCTTGATGAGTTCCCTTAAGAATTTTAGATTATAATGTCATAAAATGAATCCAAAATATATAATTAGGTATATATTTACTGCAAAAAAAATGATAAATAAACCTCCCTTATTAGTTTCTTGAAGGATTAGACTCCATCTTCTTAACTCAATTTTTAATCATTTTGGCCTAATTAGCTTCTAATAGGTAAAAATCAGTATTTTACTCTTTCACCACATAATACCTACTTTATAAATATCCTTAAAACATAATAAATTTTATCCACACTTTATACCAAGTTTTAGAGCTCAAAAATAAGAAAAACTTACCTTGACCTTGATCATAATTTTCTCAAAAATGAACACATACATGTGGTCTTAACAAAGTCCATTAGAACATGTTATTAAAAGTAGGTATTGACTTTAAAATGTATTAATTGTTTATAAACACATTCCCAAAAATTATGTTAAAATTTTAGGCTATTTTTATTATTATTTTAGGAGTTATGACCTTTTTAGTGACCAAACCCTAAACTTGAAAGTACATATAAAATAGGGAGGCTGAGAGAAACAAACTAATTGTTAATAGATATATTTATCTATTTATTCAATATAACACCTTAAAATTGGTATAAACTCCCTCCTATAACATATCCAATATAAAATTCACTCCCATACAACATTTTTCATGTGAATTGAGACCCCTGTATGTGATTGTCTATTCATAAAATCAAAAATTTGAGGGTTTCAAGAACTCATTTGATGATACAAACTTGAAATCAATAAATGAATGATTAAATAATATTAAAATAGATAAAATAAATTTATAAACACATAATTTTAACTTGAAAATTATTTATTTCATGAATAAAATGCTTCATAATCTTACTCAATCCTCTTTTTACTTATGACAAACCTTTTTTTCACTAAGTATCTCCCAACTCGTGAATAAAATGAGACTTTTTATGCCCTAATTTTATATTTTGTGCATCCTCCTTATTAGAGTCCATAATTATTAATTTTTCAAATAACATACTAATCTTAGAATCAATTAAACTTGATCAACATATTCCCTTACTCACCTAGTATCAATATAGAAAACTAACTCCATAAGGCTTATGAAGTAGTTACAATGCCTTTTATGTCTTAACAAGATAATTATGACTAGAAACAAGCTTAATAGACCCATAAATACATTTTATACCTATTAAAAACCTAATACCTCATAAATAATTACAAATATCCACATATTTACATAGAAACCATTCAAAAATAAGGAAACTTACCTTGAACTTGACCACAATTCCCAAACAATGAGTACCTACATGCAAGTTGAAACATAGTCATCTATATCAGAATATTTAAATCTTATTTTGACATAAAAACACTTAGGTTAGGTCTTAAATACTTTTGCACAAATTTTTCTAGACTTTCAAGTTGTTTAGATTAGTATTTTAGGATTTATGGCATTTTTAGTAATCAGTCCTACATCATTTTAGATTGGTCATATTAAAAATAAAGGAGAAATATATAGAGTCTTATAAGTTAGATCAAAACAAATAAGGAGTGACAATATGGATAATAATCCAAATCATTAGGCTAATTTAATTTAATGGTGTCGACTAGTACATGAGAGTGTGGGATGAATCTAAATCTCCTTTTTGATGTGTTCAAGAATCACTACATGAAGGTTTTATTGATCATGGGTTATAGGAGAATCATGAGGGATAGAGAATATTTTCCATCTCTTACACTTACATGGATTATTCCATTAAGATCACCCTAAAGGATTCTCTCTAAATTAACATGAGTGAGACATGATAATGAGTCTTCTCTCATAGCCAAATCTCTCAGAATGAACCAAAAGGTAGTCAGTGCAGGGGTGTATCTCGTGCCTCATTATCCTAATCAACAAAATGTCTAGATGGGAATGTTTATATGGGTATGTTAAGGCTATAATTTTTGTTATTCAATCTCTATCAATCCATAGTAGTGAATGTTATAGTTGATCATACACATTTTTGAGTGTATAAACTAAGTAAACTTTAGTCACATGTTGTAAGAAAATCCTAAGGGTAGATACAAGTTGTCATCTCCTACACATTCATGGATAATTCATCTAAGAAACACTAGGAGGATTCTCTCTAACTCTATTTGAGTGAGACACCACAATGAGTTTTCTATCCTAGTCAATACTCTTAGAATAGACCATAAAATGGTCAATAGGGGTGTATCTTTTATATCATTATCCCAATCAATGCATTGTATATGTAGACACAACTAGATAGGAATTGTTAGGATAGAATATCCATTATCTATTCTCTATGAGGCCCCGTGAAGGAACATTTAAGTTGATCAGATGCATCCTTTAAGATAATCTTATCATCCCTGAGTGTGAAATTGAGAAAACTTTATTCATGTGTTATAAGAAAAACATGACGGATAGATACAATCCATCATATCCTAAACTTTAACATCTGATTCATCTAATCAAACCCAATAGGATTCTCTCTAACTTGGTGTGAGTGATACATAAAAATGAATTTTCTCTCAAAACCAATTCTCTAAAAATAGATTAAAAGTTAGTCAATGAGGGGTGCATCTTTTGGATCATTATCCCAATAAACAAACCATGTATGTAGACACAATTGGATGGGAGTTTTAAGGATAGATAAAAAAATATCTAATATTCATTAGGCCCTAGGAGAGAACATTACAGTTGATCAAATGCATCCTTTAAGAAAATCATATCATCCTTAAGTATGCAAACTGCGTGAAATTTAGTTACACATTATAAGATAACTGTGAGAGATAAAGATGATCTGTCAAATTGTATACTTGCATGAATGAGCCTTATAAGAAACTTAAGGAGGATTTTCTCTAATTCAATGCGAGTGAGACATGATAATGAGTTTTCTCTCATAGCTAATTCTCTCATAATGGACCAAAAGTTGGGCAGTGGGGGTGTATATTCTCACTCATTATCCCAATCAAAAAATTAGCTATGTGGCCATGTTTTAATGGGAATTTTAAGGTTATAATGGCCACATGTAGCCTTTTTCAAGCTTTGGAAGTGAACATTTGTAGTTGATCAGATGCATCCCTTAAAATAATCTTATCATCCCTCAATGTGTAAACTGAGTGAACTTCAGTCTCATATTACATGAGAACCATGAGGTGTATAATTGATATGTTAACTCTTAAACTTGTACATATGAGTCATATAAGGAACCCTAAGATGATTATCTCTAACTTGATGTAAGTGAGATGAAACAATGAGTTTTTTCTAATATCCAATTCTCTCATAACAAACCAAAAGTTGGTTAGTGGAGGTGTATCTTATGGATAATTATACCAATAAATGAACCATATATTTTGGCACATCTATATGGAAATTTTAAGGCTATAACAACCATTATATAGTCTCCATTAGGGTCTGGGAGTTAATGTTGCATTTCATCAGATGCATCCCTTAAGATAATTTCATCATCCCTTAGTATGAAATTTGAGCAAACCTCAGTCGTGCATTACATGATAGCCATGAGGGGTAAAGACAATCCATAAAATATTAATATTTCATGGACAATTCATCTAAGCAACCCTATGAGTATTATTTAAAACTTGATATGAGCAAGGCATAGCAATGAGTTTTCTCTCATAATGAATTCTCTCAGAATGAACCAAAATTTGGTCAATGGGGACGTATATTCTATGTCATTAAACTAATCAAAAAAACATATACTTAGGCATGTTTTTATGAGAATTTAAAGGCTATAATATCCATTATCTAGTCTCTTTTAGGATCTAAGAATGAATGTTATAGTTGATCAGATACATCCCTTAAGAGAATCTTATCATCTTTTAGTGTACAAATTGAGTGAAATTTGGTCATATGTTTTAGTAGAAATATGAGGGATAGAGATGATTTGTAATATTATACACTTTCTTGGATAATTCATATAAGTAACCCCAGTAGGATTCTCTCTAACTTGATGTAAGTGAGACATAATAATGAGTTTTATATCACAAAAAATTCTCTCAAAATAGACCAAAAGTTGGTCAGTGGCACATATCTTCTAGTTCACTAGCCCAATCAATGAACCATAAATGCAGACACATCTGAATGGATGTTTTAATTTTATAATGGCCATTATTTAGTCTCCATCAAGCCTCATGAGTAAATGTTTTAGTTGATCAGATGCATCCCTTAAGAGAATCTTATCATCCCTAAGTGTGTAAATTGACAAAACATTGGTCACACATTTCAAAAGAACCACAAGGCCTAGAAATAACCCATAAAATCTTACACTTTAATAAATTATTTCTCTAATAAAACCCAAGAGGATTCTCTCTAACTCAATGTGAGTGACATGCGATAATGATTTTTCTCTTGTAACCAATTTTCATAAAATGGACTAAAAGTTGGTCAGTGGGGGGCATATCTTCTAGATCATTAGCCAAATAAATGAACCATATATGTAGGCACATCTAGATTTTTTAAGTCTATAATAGTAATTATATGGTCTCCATCAAGCCTTAGGAATGAATGTTATAATTGATTAGATGCATCTCACAAGATCATCTTATCATCCTTGAG
This sequence comes from Torreya grandis, assembly GCA_037957365.1. Classification (NCBI taxonomy): domain Eukaryota; kingdom Viridiplantae; phylum Streptophyta; class Pinopsida; order Cupressales; family Taxaceae; genus Torreya; species Torreya grandis. The sequence goes on along the minus strand of JARHVA010005044.1, from coordinate 1,178,266 downwards.
CATGCAAACTGAGTGAACTTAAATCACACATTGCATGAGAAATATGAGGGATAGAGATACACATTTATCTCCTAAAATTTCATATATGAGTCATCTAAACAAACCTAGGAGGATTCTCCCTAACTCAATGTGAGTGAGATGTGGCAACAAGTTTTCTTTGGTAGTTAATTCTCTCAGATTGGACCAAAAGTTCATCAGTGGGGCATATCTTCTAGATCATTATCCAAATCGATGAAACATTTATGTAGGCATGTCTAAATGGGTGTTTAAAAATAAAATAAAAATTATCTTCTCTTTATTAGGCCCTAGGAGATAATGTTGTAGTTGATATGGTGCATCCCTTAAGAGAATATTATCATCCTTGAGTATGCAAACTAATAAAAATTTGGTTGTGCATTACATGATAACCCTTATGGATAGAGATGATACTTTACATCCTAAAATTGCATGTATAAATCCTCTAAGAAACCCATGGAATATTCTCTCTATATTTACATGAGAAATATGTGGTAATGAGTTTTCTCTCGTAGCCAATTCTCTTAGAAGAGACTAAAAGTTGGTCAGTGTGAGCATATCTTCAAGCTCATTATCCAAATCAATGAATCATATATATAGGCACATTTGAATGTATGTTTTAAGGATATAAAAATCATTATCTAATTTATTTCATGCCCTGGGAGTAAATGTTTTAGTTGATCATATGCATCCCTTAAGAAAATCTTATCATCCTTGAGTGTGTAAACTGAGTGAAATTTGGTCACAAATTATAGGAGAATAATAAGGGCTATAGATGAGTCATCATATCCTAAACTTTCATGGAAAATTATTATAATCAACCTCAAGATGATTATCTCTAACATAATCTAAGAGAGATGAAACAATGAGAATTCACTCACATCCAAATTTCCCTTACAACCTCCTTACACACCATTCATCAACCTCTACAACTAAGTTTTTCCTTTATTTTATGGCCTTCTAAACTTTCTCTTGGTCATGTTCAAAGTCTATCCATCCAAAATAATTTATAAACATATATTTCATGTTTTGGTTTACAATAATATCTCAACAATCACAACGTGATGTAGAAAAAGCTTAGTTTATCCTTCTATCCTTTCTATACTCTCTACCTTTTTTTATCCCTACATAACAACATGTATTTATTTGGTCTAGGTCTTGAAATAAACCAAGAATCTCTCACATACATTCTTATCTCCAAATAATATGCTATTTTGTCCATTCCTACATTAGAAATTAGTTTCTAAAAAGGTAGTGAGGTAGATTCACCTTTACATAGAGATGAACATACATGATTGGTAAAGATGTTATAAGATGGATAAGACAAGTTTCCCTCCAAAATACACATTTAAATATTTAAATTGTTTTAAAGGGATTATAAGGTCTTGTGACCCTTTTTAAAGGGTATGAATATATTTAAAGGGTCTTAATAGGTCTTTTAAATATCTTCATATAAATGTAATTTCACCATAAGGCTATATAGAAGAAACCTCCTATGTTGGTAGAGGCTAAACGAGGCATGTTAGTTAGAGATAAGTCAAAAAAATATGTTTATCATGATGGTTAGAGAGAAGATATGTTGTGGAACATGTAAATATTATTAAAATAATGTAATTAAATAAGTATAAGGTCAAACCACTTATTCTTTGGAGAAAGAGGATTGAGTAAGGAGGCTTAAGGCCTCTAGGCCTAGAATGTGACAAATTTTAGGATTGTGCCTATGGATATAAATATTTGATTAATAAGTGTTTGAATTAATAAATTTTTTCTTTTATTATTATTATAATTGTATATCTCTATTGATTTCATGAAGTTAACATATGCATGAGAGCTATTTATGATAGGACTGTATCAAGAAATACATAATTCCGCATAAAAGATGACTATGGTAGAGGGTTATTAATTGTTTTTTGGTTATATGGGAGTTTAATAAAATATATAAGGTAATATTTAATATCTTATCATCCCTTTATAACATTTTATTTAAGAATCACATAATAAAAAGATTTTTTTACCCATTTTAGGTCTTAAGACTATGTTATGTCATTGAAAGAGAAAGACTGTGTATGTAAAATGAGGTACTTTGCATAAAGATAAATCAATATGATCTTGTCTAAATGTAATAATGTGTATTTTAGATATACAAGCCATTTAAATTCCTTTTTTCAAAGGTTTCATATAGATATTGAAGCTTGATAAGTAATAAATCGTTAAAACCCCTATTTTTGCCTATTAGAGTCGTAAAAAGACATTCATTATATGATCAAGAAGTTACATGGGTGAGAATAGAATATTTGAGAAATAAGGATAGATTTTGAGGTCTCTATTAGAGGAGATAGAATTATTTTAAATTTCTTGAGATTTATGAAATATTGTTAAGAAGCTCTTAGCTTTTGGGTTCTCTGAGAAACCCTAAAATAGGGTTGTCCAGCACAAATTGAGTCATAACTTCATTTTTAACCAATAAAATACCAAAAAAATTTAATTAATGGTGATATGAGGTATTTAAGATCTAATACAAGTGTTATTAGGTGAAAATAGGTCATTTTAGACAAGAAATAGTTGACTATGTTTGTATTTCCTATAAGGTCTAACGAGAGACCTAAAAAAATATAAGAATTGATTGTTTAGCCTTATTATCTAGATTTAAACATCTAATGAAGGTCTATTAATGTAGTATGTTCACTATAATACACATATGAAAGGTAATTCAATCTATTTGTTGTGTTCATAGGGTTAGATCAAGTATGAAGGATAAATTAGGCCTATTTAGACCTAAAGAATAAAATTACCATTATATTACTCTTTTGAGAAACCAATAGACTAAATATTGGTTTATCACTAAAATAAATAACCTATAACCATTAATAAGGTCACTTGAAAGGATAATGAGAAGTTTCAATAGCTAAAACACTTGTTTTAAAGATCTAAAAGACCCATACACATCATGTAGTAGTTTTTGGGGCTGAGTCAAGATTGTTGGTCATTTGGCAACCTAAATTGATGATTTGAAATTATGAAAAAACCTTTAAATGTTTAATATAATTTTATACATTCTCTTAAATGTATTCTAAAGTGATTCTAGTTAAGAGAATAGGGTTAAGGTAAAAATTGTCTTGAACAAGATTTAAGTGATAGTCCTACCTAAAGTTACACACATCTAGGTACATCCACTTGAAGATAGAATGAAGTAGATTCTTCTTGGAATGCAATCATGGTATCTAGAGGATCGTTATTGAATAAAATAATGATGAGTGAGATTTAAGTCAGGTAAAACTAGGGTATTGATCTTTTGATTAATCGTGTTGAGCTTATACAAGAGTTTATTACAAAGTATCCTAGGATAGTTATTTAAAGGTATGAGATTGTCATCATTGACTCAATTCTTACATTGGAAAAGAGTAAAATAAGACAAGACTCAGAATATCAAGTTTGTAGACCATAATTAAATCTAAATAAGACTTTTTTCTTGTTTTCTTGAAAGGAAAAATAGAGAGAAGGTAAAAACATGTTTGCTTGAGGTAGATAACATTAATATGAATTATTTTTTAGCTTCTCTTAGTTTCAAGAAGATAATATTCTCTACTCACGGTACCAACTACATGAAGGTGGAAGCTCATGTAGTTCCACTAAATTACATCAAAAAATTTAGTAAAAACTTTAAATGGAAATAAATACATAATGATAAAATATTTAAAAATTAAAATACATTAAATCAAATAAGTTAACTTTATTAATATGAAATTCAAGATAAATTGTTCATATACTAAACTTAACAATTCAATCTAACATACCTTCAAGATCAACTCTACTTGTAAGTGTTTCAATAATCACTTCATGGTCAAATTCATGTACTTTCCAAAAAAAAATTATTGTGAGGATTTCCATGATATTTGATCATTTAAATATTTGTATGATAACCAGATTTGAATAATGAAGAAACACCATGTGTCTTTCAAAGTCTTCAAATAACATTTGTTTTATTTTTTTTTATGATAATACCTATGAAGCCAAGCCCCTATAACCACTATGGATCCAATGGAATAAATTAGCTCTTATCCATCCATGACATTTGTGGTTAACTTTTTCTGCTTCTACACAATGGCACAAGTAGTAGTTTGTTCCCTCATCATTATCCTCAGGTGTAATGACTATAAAAACATGGTTTGTATTTAAAGTATAATCAAATTGTAAGCACAAATTGGAAAAAAATAAAGATATCACTAATAGAACTAAGGATACATTTAAATTAGGAAAATATTATACCTAGTTGCATAAGATCTAAGATGTGGTCAAAGTCAGTTAAAGATGGCATTTAATGGTCCATCAATTGTTGGAATGAATGGTTAATATATATAGGTGTTATGGGTATACAATACCATTCATCAACCCATTCCTTTAACTAACATTCATTCCAATTAAATTCCATACATGTTGAACAAAAACATGCCATATCCATGAACTTGAATTTTAGCTTTGAATGGAGTGTAAAACACTCAATCTAGGTATTATACTACAATCTTCATGAATTGCCTTGTGTTGTTCTTCTATTAATCAAAATAATCTTTGCACATGATAATATATATATATATATATATATATATATATATATATATATATATATATATATATATATATATATATATATATATATATATATATATATATATATATTTCATGGAAAAAATGTTCATTACATCAAGTTATAATACATGTACCATCGATTAATTAGCACCATCCTTGTGATTTTCTTGATCTTTTTAAGGTCTTTTTTTACACATGAACCTACACCATCATGTTCCATTTTTCATGCCCAACCTTAAAAAGGCTCCAAAAATGGTTAACATCATTCTTCTTATGCATTATACTTAACTACTAAAACATTTGGTAATTCTTAAACTACCCTACACAATTATATGGCCAAATGTAGTGTGTATTGAACATGAATTCTCTTGTATTCATATTTATATAAACTTTTGAGAATGTGATCTATCATTTCTCATATAAAAGTGGTAATCCTTTAAAATCTTTTTGTTATCATATGTGTTATCAGGTCCATATCTGAATATAATATGAATGAGAACTCCAACTTGAATTGAAATATAGTGTTTGGATTGAACCTCATTCTATGGTTATAGTGTGGATTTCTTATCAAAGTTTATAACTAGAATAATGGTACCAACTAGGAAGTTATCCTTGTATATCTAGAATTTATTATCTAACCATTTTAATTTATGTGTGTGTCTTGCATATTGGTAGATAATATTCTTCTTGAATGCAAACATGAAATCAAATATAAAAAACTTTGGTCATAACCAACTCACATCTTGATGACTCTTTTCCATATTTTAACACATACTTTATAGATTTTTACTTCTTATAATAAATTAGTTTCTTTCGAAATTCATGTCAAATTTATTCATGTACACAAATCATCAAATTTTAAAAACCACAAAAACTATTACATGTCTCATCTAAACATTTTTTGGAAAAAAAAATTGTCCCTTAGGCCTTTGAAACAAAAAACTTTGGATTAATTATCTTTATGTTTTAGGTTTGAAAGACACCATACATTCCTAAATAATCTTGTTAGTATATAAAGTGCAATGTATATGATTAAAAACATCAAAACGCATTAAAAATTTAACATGTACCCTACAACAACATTTAGTGTGCTTTTTGTTGATTTTAACATACAAAGGCTTGCACATCTCAAATAACATTTGGCTAATTATCAATTAGCAATTAAATTTTTCAATAATTTTTTTATAAAATTATGTTTGGGTCATGTTTAAGACATATTTTTCATGTGGCTCATGGTTTTCTGAGCTTTTTCTTCTTTTAACAACATCTTTTATATTACATAAGACCCTTGTTCAATCAAATGTCTTGTTCCTTCAACTAATACCTTACCTTTTCATAGCAGTTTACCATTAAGCACCTAATAATATGTGAGTGAAGGGTTTTCAAGCCTTGTTCTTCTTTTTATGACATTTAATATAGATTTTCTATTCAATTTTAAGGATTTACATGCTTCACTAAGAATTTAAACTTTAGATGTTGACTTACTTACTATGGATTTGATTATTACTGATCTTGCTACATTATTATCTTTTTTATGACTTTGATTGCCTATTACCTTAAATGTTTTAAATAGATTCTTTGTTATTTCAGTATTTCTTCCCTCCATATTTGATGTTCTTAACCATAAATTATATAGGATAGGGTGCATTTTTTGCTTTTTAATTAATTTAACAAATAGTTAACATCATTTTGTATAGTTACTCTCAAATGCATGGTCCCATATACATTGAGCATGACATTGAACTGATTTGTTTGAAATTTGAAATTTCATATATTCTATTATTTTCTCATATATTTCAACCAAATACCTTTGTGTTCATCTTATTATCCTTGAAGGTATGGGTTTAGGAGCTATATTTTGTAAAAAACATTTGGTGGTATTACCAATTCAACCATAGTAGCGATAATAGAGGGTTGATTATCTACATTATACCCTACATGTGAATTGAATTCCTTTTCATTAGGAGAGACATGAACTGGGATCATTATTTGATGTTGATTATCACCATGGTCAAAAACTTCATTATGGGTGGATGTTTTATTTTATTCTATTTCTTCATATATTTCATCACTCAATACAAATCCATTAGTTACATGTTCTACATTTTTAATTTCATCATTCAAAAATGATTTATTGTGTTCTCTTTTCTCATTCAAAGATATATCTAAATTAAATTACATGGAATTGATCATGTTAATTTCATATAAATATTACGTGTTGGGGAGGAAGTACCTTCACCTTGCCCAAAAGCTCTTATGGATGTTCTCCTATCTGCTTATCTTTTTCATTTTTTATATCTTCACTTCAATTTCCTCATTTTTTATCTCTTTAATTGGTCTTTTATGATGATGACCATTATTTTTATTTATGCAAGTAAGTCCATGTGTATAGTATAAATTGGTGAATTTATAGTAATAGAGACAAAGTAAATGAAGAATATGAATAATTTGTAGAGCTTCAACATAAAAAAATAGTTTGAAGTTTGTAAAATGTAAAATGAATGAGTGAAATTCATGAACAATAAAGAGCAAACACCATTTCACAAAGCATGAGTGCCCTATTTTGAGCCATAGATGAAAATGGGCAAAAACATTTAATGATTTTTGGGTCTTGCAAAGGGCATACTCCTTTCAACATTTTAATTTTTTCTTTTTCCATTTTCCCTCAAAAATTACATCGAGTATAGGCTTGGGGAGGTCTGAACCTAGCCTGAAACTAGCCATGGAGTGGCCTAGATGGTTTTTAGGAAATTTAGGAGCATTTTTCATCTTTGTCAAAATATCTGATCAAGAATCTTTTGTTATTATTTTTAAAAAAATATTTAGGTTTATAAAAGGGAAATCATATTTTTTAAATATATAAAAAAATTTAATGTTAAATTATTTTTTATAATTATTACTTAATTTATACACAACATACCTCATTATGGACTGTATACATAACATTACCAATATTTTTATAAATTTTTGACCATTAATCAAAATTTTAAAATTAAAAAGTTGTGTTTGTACATATTTACACATCATTGGCTATGATTTACAAAAAATGAGTTGATTTTTATGAAGTTAAAGTTGAAAAGTTGTATTCATACACTTACAGTTCTAATTTTTTTATTGTTTTAACTTGTAAAATTATTTTAAATTATATATTTATTTCAAATTATCTTGACCGATCTTCAAAATTTCACCTATGCATATATGAAATTTTATACATCAATCTATTCAATTACTCAAAAAAAGTGTGTTCATATATATGCACTCTCCGTATCTTTTCACAAAAAGGGTTAAACCATTGTCATTAATACATATATTTCACACACTTTTATCATCTAGATATTGAAAAAATATATATTTAGAAACTACAATCAAAATGACATGATTCATATTCTTACGTCTTTGTCAAATTCATTTTTTAAGTGTCTCTAACATTCTCTTCATTTTCAACCACTATAATTTTATTTTAAAGTGTTGCTCTATAACCCCCCATCCCCTTTATCCCCCATTAACTTGCATCTACACATTTATTATATGATGATGCATGTAGTGATATATATTGTAACTTGAAAAATATGACTCATGGACTATTTTTTGAGTGCTTCAAACCTATAGTATTGTTGTTCCTATGATTTATATGAAAATATGAATGAATAAGATAGAATAGCCTAGTTGTACGCTTTGAAATTCAATAGTATGTCTTACCCTGAGAGGTGATTACATGATATTTTTTACATGAATAATGAGTAGCCTTTTACTTGTATTTATACTGCATATTTTAAAATAATCCTTATGGAAGGGTTAGCTAAATTCTTAGGCTGATAAGTACACATTGAAATATTTTAAAATTTGAGCATTTTCAAGGTAAGGACACTTACATTAGATTAGGGACAATAATATCGATGCTACTGTCCTATCCTAAATATAAATATCTAAGATGGAAGAAAGTTTTTGAGGTTGTGTAACTGATAGTGAAGGATATATATCATATTTTAGGTGTTTTGTAGTTACAAGTGATCTATATAATCATAGTAATCCAAATTGGATTAATAAATAGATAATAAAACCTAGTGAGGTGGTAAATGTGAGCCTTTTGGATATAAGAAAGATCAAACTAAATGGTAAATCATTAAAATATATTTATCAAGTGTACAAAACTAGTTTAACATATAAATCTAGATTTAAACATATACAATGATATAATATTTTTCATAAAATGAGTTTTAAATTATAAATTGCAAAATTCATCAAAAAATACATACTAATTGAATAAAAACTAAAAAAGGTTTACATCAAAAATTAGAAGATAATAAATTATATCCTTTTAAATAAAAATTAACTAAATTAGTTCTAAAAAAGATTTAAATCAAAACTTATAAATTAAAATTATGTATAAATCAAAACATGCTTCTATAGATATCTAAAAGTAATTAAAATGTGCAACACAAAATTAAATTTCAAATGTTTATAGGCATTCTATGAGCCAACAAGAGAAAAATTTATATAATAAAATGTAGCTAAGATAAATAAAGCTAAAAAAGGGAAGGTTTAAATAATAGGCTGTAAGAGTAACTATAAACCTTATAAACAATAATTTCAATGTGATCATAAGGCAACAAAGTACCACTAATCACTATTTGTGAAGAAAATATAGAATGTTTTCAATATTTAATTTAATTTATTCCACTAAAACCAAAAATAACTATCATTGCCTTTGTTATTAAGCTTAAAGTTTTTAGATTACCCCAACCAAAATCATAGATTTAGGCATACTAACATGGCTAATTTATTTTTGTAGGCATTTGACTTCACAATTTTCCCAAATCAGTTAAAGGTTGAAAATGTTGAATGCAAGATAGCAACCCAAAATGATTTTGAAGTAAAAAATAAAATATTTAGGCATAATCCAACATGCCATTGATTATCCCCAAGTTTTGAATGGGTAATAAACTCATTAATATATTAAAATAGTACTTAGCATAAGGTATAGGTAGGTAATATAAAAATTGATATGAACATCACCACAACATGTCATCTAAAAGAAGATATTGTACTAGGTTGTACCCACTCTAATTTTTAAAAAAATTCATTTATGACGAGAAAAATATTAAGGGAAATAAAAATAACAAACTTACTATAATTTAGGAGATCCTAAGTGAGAAAACACAATAAAGTGAGGTTAGATTCATGGTTGACTCCTAACATAATAAAAAACTAGATCACTTAATCTTAAGACATATACTCAACTTATCCATATTTCACATAATTAACTTATAAGATTCCAATTAGGTTTCAATGATTTGGAATTACTTATATTAGTATCAATTAAACCAATAATCAAGATTATGGATTTAATAAGTTTATCATAAGGACAAAAAAATATGCATTGGGAGGATCTGTAATAAAAAACTAAAATAATAATAATTCTGGGAGGGTAGATTCAATAACCTAAGCCATCACACTTTAAAACAAAATTGTACCAAGTCAAAAACTCAACTAAATTTGAGGTTAATTTTCTCATCAAATGTTTACTACCCAAGTTGTGATTCTCAGAAGCTAAAAATTTTAAGATCGTCATTACAATTGATGTAACAACCTTGGGTAACATTTCCACATCAAGGTTTAACCACCTATATGATTATATAATAATACTTCATAGAAAATGGCTTGAACCATGGATTCCAAATTCAACAATGCTTCCTAACTATTTACACATCCAGTAAAAGTTAGTCAATCAATAAATATCAAGAAATAAGAAAGCCATTACATAATATGACATTTCACCTAGAAGTTCTAGATGACACACACTAAGATGGAATTTATTTGTCTAAAACCATTATTAAATTACCAACTAATTCATCCCAAAGATAATGAAAAAGCATATTTTACAAAAAAAAAATAGTTATGTGTAAAATAAAGTTAATTTCAAATAAACCCCATATTTTCTTGGGGTTGTGACCTAGTGTCTAATACCAGAATATAATAATTATAACACACTCAACAAACAATACCCAATTAGGTTAATCATGTAAATTTTTATTATAAATAAATAATAAATTAATTAATACCACACTAAATAGCATTCACGCTTTATGAGACACCATTGATAATTTCCAAGTTAAATATTTATAACATTACATAAACACCATAATTGTGGCATTGAAAGGTACAAAAAATTTAGTAGAAAAGCACAATGCATATGGTTATATTAAAGCCTTGCTCATAATTTCTATCAAATAATAACTTGATTAAATTTTATAACCAATCTAAAAAATAATAATTAATTTAATAGTTCCTAAATGCCAATAATAATCAATGTGAAATAACTTTAAGATTATTTAATCATCAATGACTGTAATAAAATGCATGCCACTTAGTATCAAGGGGCACAAAGTGCCAAGTACCTATGGGGTAGTTTGGAGAGTAGTAGTTTGAAGTTCAAAAAATGATTTTGGATAAACATTATGTTGAGAAAAGCATTGAGAACAATAATTATTTGATTGTTTAAAAAAAAAATTAGAAGACAAATTTCATATACAAAAAAGCAATAGATTTAACAAAGGTAAATTAATCTATCATGTAACTATTGTTTATATCACTAGCAAAGAAACTCATTTACAATTAGTTAAACTAATATTTTGATTCTTAAAAATAACTTTATCTACCCAATTACAACATACATGAAAACATTTCATTATTAGCCTTGAGACCCAGGGTCTCTGCTATTAGACTCAATAGCTTATGTCAGAGCTTCTGAACTTCCATGCCAAACTCGTTCACAATCCCCTTGCAACCCAAAAAAAAATTAGAGTTTAGGCTTTTGCAGTCAATTATATTTATTTGAATGTTTTTGGGTAAGTAGCATATCCAGAATCATTCAAGAGGAAAAAAAATTAAAACATGTTGATCAAGGATAATCTAATTTATATTGTCTTTCAAAGATTCATCAATTTAAAACATACCATGATCCGAATGTCTCAACTACTCATCTATGTTAGAATTTCCTTAAGACTTCAACCAATTATTTAAGAAAATAAGTTGTGGTGAGTCATCCTTTTCAACTTGTAAATATTGTTGGATTTATTTTTTAAAGTTGAAATTGACACATTAGCCACTAAAAGTTTCTTGTAACATTGTTCCTGAGTGGTGAGATACTTTTGGGTTGGTCACTGATCAGCTAAAATTTTAGAGATGATTTAAGAGCTGGACATTGTTCTTGAATGTTAAGATATTTTTTGGTTAGACTAGGTTTTTTATTTTGAATTTGGCATATCTTTTTTATATAAATGATCCTTTGAATCTACTAGCATCTTTGATCTTATTGATTTATTTTTTCATTGATGTAGTGGATGTACATTATTGTGAGATCCTACCTATAATAAAGGATTAGCTTTCATTGAGAAAGAGAGAAACTCACTACCTACGAGGTCTTTTACCCTAGATAATTTATCACAAGAGCTTCAAGAAATTTTTTCTTTATGATGTTCTTTAGATTAATTTATTTTTATTTAAAAATATAAAAAGTAGATATTTTGGGTTCTTCCTATCTATGTGTCCTTGTAATATTTTGAAAGAAATGTAAGAGAAGAGCACTAACATTTTTTGAATGGATGGTACTCCATTTATGTGAAATGTGTTTCTCATGCCTATGATTTGTCTTGATTTATGGTAAATTATCAAATTGATTACTATACTCATTTTTATTTTCTAAGGAAAAAGAAGATTATGAATAATATCCACCAATATGAAGCTCCTTTACAAAAATATGTGAAAATAATGAATCTTGAGGTATATGGTCTGATTTTTTCTCATTTTTTGGGGAAACTAAAAATTATATTAAACACTTAGTTTTTTAGTGCATCTAGATTATGAATTGAATGGAATACCACATTTAACTATTTATAAGGCCATTTAATACAGAATTGAAGTCTATTTTCTATTTGGATCATGATCTATAAGGTAAGATAGGCAAGTGATCATAGGAATAGATAGAAGTTCCTTTAGATACTCATATTTAATGAAACTAAAATTTTCTAAATTCTAATGGTTTAAAGTAGGATGTTTATAGTAATGACTCAAATTTGACTTTATAGACTTTACAACAAAATGGCAGGGGTTGGTTCTTCAGTAAGAGGGGTTTAATAGGTAGAGCTTTAGCAAGGGTACTTCTACTTATGGAGAAGTTCTTACTAGAGGAGATTTAGCTAGTAGTGCTTTTGTGTATGTTATTTTGGTGTTAGGGGCCTTTGCAAGGGGGATTTAGTAGGAATGGGAAGGTGTGATGTGATCCTTGGATATAAGTAATGTGGGAAAATGATGTCATAGCCCATGCAAAATATCATGTGATTGAAATGCAAAAAAGGCAAGAGAATAAAAAATTATAGAGACACATAATTTAACCATGTCTTTGGTATCCTATGTTCAAATGATAGAAACACTAGACCTTAAAGCTCTGAACCCAAACTTTAAACTAAAAATTATTTACATAGTTTTGTGTAAAATTATTTCACTCTACGATATTTAAAATAAAATAAATTTATGAAGTGTTTGCTCTTATTCTTGTTCTTGTGACTATGACCCCCTAATTGAAATGGATAAAAGTTTATAGAGGGTTTTTCATAGTTAGTTATACCTTATAGCCAACAGAGTAGAATTGGAATTAATTAAAAAGGCTTCTTTTACATATATTAGAGTCATTAGTGACACCCTTCACAAGCGTGGGCTATGATCTATCATTAAGAAAAACAACCCTAACATTGTTGATAATATATGTTTGTATGCCTATGAGTCTAGGATCTTCTAAATTTTAGACACCATGATTACATTATGATAGGAAAATATTTGTATATATTCATAATAAGAAAACACTTTGAAAATGAAAATGGTTGTATAACTATAAACAAATCATTAGATTAAGAATGTTACACATTATAACTTTTATAGTTGGGATTTTTTTATGCAAGGAGATAAAATTCCCATTTTTTAATCTTAAATTATTTTGTGCAATGAATATTGTACCTAAATAATATGATGATCTGTGTGGTGTTAAAGGCAATAGGTGCACAATCCACCTGGCATGCAATCAAGGCAACAAATGTTGTACTCACCTTTGTTGGAGTCTTCATGGATTTTACAGGGAATGGAAAAGCTTCTCTATAGTAGAAGCTTCAACCATGGAGGCCCAATTTCATTTTCATGTGAAGGTAGCATCCGTCGAACCTACAAAGTATGCTTTGAAGAAAAATTAGAATACAAAAACAAATGGCAGTCGAGCAAGCTATAGAGAAATAAGTTATAATTATAAAGCCCCTAAAACCAATCATAAATTATACTAACCAAATAAATGTGGGTCTCCCTCTATTGTTCCCATCAATTCACAATAACATAAAATCAAATATGCACTAGCTAATGTGTATTAAAACTCATGGTGGAATCAAAGAAATTTAGTTTCATGGTATCATTATTAAACACATGAAATAGACGTGAATTAGATCACACTCTTAGAAAAAAAAGATACCCATAGTACATATATATTATATATATGTCATGTCTAGACATAGAGATAAATGTATATTTTTAGTATGTTGAAAGTGTAGAGGGTCTTTTTGAGTCCATTGAAATCCTTGACTGAAATGGAATGTGTTTCTACTTGAGTTGAAATAGATGATATAAAAATAATGGTGGTAGTTGGAATGGGTAATATTTTGCTCTTGGGATGAGTTAAATAAAATAATATAAATTGATATGGAAATCACATTAATGTTGTTGGATGAAAAGGTTTCTTTAGGAGGTTCAAACCTTGGAATTGGTGATAATAAGGATTGCATGAAGGTAATGAAGAAGGTGAAGATCAATGACATGATGTAGAAGAGGTAACCACAAAGAGGGCTTGGCATGGTACTACTTAAAATTCTAAGATTGCAAGAGAAAAAATGCAAAGAAGTAATAAACCCACCAGTATAAAGGCAACATAAAATTAAAATTATAGATATTTGTAAAATGGTGGTTGTAGAATTACAAGGTGAGGAGATGACATTGGTTTAGGGGAAGGAACATGTACCTTAGGATAGGGATAATTCATAGGAGACTAGATACGTAGTGAATGTGTTTCCTTCCATGAGACTTCATGCCATGAATATACTTCTAATTAATGCCTTGATTACTGCCAATGAAATAGAAGGCAAAGTGACTGGTGGTTCTGACACATTAGAAACTTACAATTATCTTGATATATGTGATGTTGGATATAAAACAAAATTTATTCCACTAATGAAAACATGACAAAGATATTGTCATGTTTTATACTTCTCAATTTCTTTGGGTAAATGTTCATATTATTCTAGGCACATAGAATAATAAACTATAATTGATTAAGATATGAAAGAATAATGGCTTGTTAATGCAAAATGAAAGCTATTAGATCCCTTCAAGACTAATAATATCCCAAAAAATCACCCCAAATAAATAAAAATATGTAATTCATAATAAAAATTCAAGGCTTAAGGAACATTAAGTCCCAACCACATAAGATTAAATGGATCTAAACCATTAGATCGTTGTTCCCTAAATAATACCTAGTTTTATTTATAGAATAAGATCTTAGTATTAAGAAATTTTATTTTACGCATCTCATAAGTCTTTTATGTATAATGAAAATAAGTTGGTAAGAGACATTTTTCCATGCATTTACGCTTTCACTTATATCATAGGCTTCCTTCCCCATGGAAGCTACAGTGCATGGATGGCAAATATTTTATTTTATTTAGGTTTTATTTACAAGGGGAGATAGTGGTAAATTTTAGTTTTTAGGAGGGTTTATATTATTTCCTCTATACATTTTCAATTTTTATCTATTTTTTAAATTTCTTTTCATACAGTGAAGTTTTAGATTTTGTCATCTACTATATTTCCTTTTCAGAAAACATAGGTTAGGGTGAGCAAGGATCCTCTATGTTTTCACCTATAAATTCTAGATTTTAATTTTCATCTCTCTGAATGGTATAAATATTTCTTTATTTTTATAATAAGTAATCATTAATGATTATATTTTGATTATAAAAATATTATATTTTATGTTGTTCTTATATCCATTAAATAGTAAACATTTCAATTACTTATAATAATTAACTCATTCATATGTATGTATGTATATACGTACAAATATATGTGTGTGTATGTGTGTATATATATGTGTATATGTGTATATATATACACACTTATAGTTATATACATACATACACACACATATATAGACAAATACACACACACACACACGCACACACACACACACACACACACACACACACACACACACACACACACACACACACACACACACACACACACACACACACACACACACACACACACACACACACACACACACACACACACACACACACACACACACACACACACACACACACACACACACACACACACACACACACACACACACACACACACATATGATTTGCAGATATAATGTCAAATAACAAATTAATATTGTTAAATAAACTCCTAGTTGATTGCAAGTATAATGACAAGCACCAATCACTAATTGCTTATACACTTAGGTGATTGGATTGGCATTTATAAAGAAAACAATTGGGCATGGTAGGGACAAAGGGAGAGGGGGAAATGAGTAACCCCATGTCAAATTTTCATGATAGATGGGAGGGTATGGAGGGCATGTTATATTCTAACCTCCATCTCCTTAAAGAAGTGCAATGGGGAGGAAAGGGTGTATGGGGGTTTTCATGTTTCCCTCCAACCCTCCCCCCACTTTATTTTATATAAATTATTTTTAATTAATTATTTTAATATTATTTATTATATATTTTTATATATAATATATTTATATATCACTTAATTATGATATAATTTCAAAAATTATATACTTATTCAAAATTAAATATTTATACTTGTATTTTATTTTTAGATTTTTCTAAAATATAAAAGTCACTAGTGGTCTTTCCATTTATTTTTATAAATCTTATTTTTCTTCATTGACACTTTTGTATAGGGTCTATTGTTATCTAAATATTTATTTTTTAATATTTATTTAATAATATCCCTAGGTTACTTCTTTTAGACCCTGACATTCACATTACTCTGGTAGAAAAATCTATATTTCTTATTATCTCCTTCACCTTGTAGGGAAGTTTTTATTATTTGCATTTTGTTCTAATCACAACTTGTGTGGGATTAGGGATTACTACCAAGTATATGTATTCCTTCATCTCCTTCAAAAATGTATTTTGTCAAATTATAAAAAAATAGACCTCTTTCCACTTGTTTGTACTTATCTTTCAAAGGATTTAAAGTGTGTGTCACTCCGTATTTCAGAAACATGTATTTATTTTATTAATCATCATGCTTCCCTTTATGATAAAACTAAAAATTCCCTCCAAGTAAAATATGACAAAAATCCATAGGCATTATGTCACATAGAAATTCATCTTTATATGTACCAATTTGAAAACTTATAAGACATTGCCCATTCACCAAAATTTGATGTTGCTTTAGTAACCATGAAACTTTATATGGATTTAGATGAACAATTTTTTTTATACCATTTTTATCTACCATTTATTTGGAAATAATATTATCTTTAATGTGAGTATCAATAATGAATTTTTAACACTTACTTTTAGACTTTTAAATATTTTGAAAAAAATATTTCTCTATGCAAGACTACTATCCTCTTCTCCAAGTTTTAACAATACCCTCTTCATCATGAGAGGTTCTCCACTTTCTAATTAATCTATATTATGAATAGATCCAATGCTCTCATCATCAACTTGTGTTATTTAAATACTCTTATTAGTTATCTTACTACCTTCAATATTTATATACAGAAACTCAAATCTTATATGTCTAGTCACATCACATCTAAAAGTAGATGTACCATTGAATTCATGACCCCTACCTTGTCCATATGATCCTCTACCTCTTTGATTAATATCATCATTTAACTATGAATAAATTTCCTCTTCTTCTTATGTAAAGTGACATATGTCATTTCCACATCCTTTTCCATGTCCATGCAAGAGTTTTCCTTTTACTCATGTTTTTCCTTATTTTTTATGTGATAACTATTATTATACCATTATTTCACATTGATATACTTCTTCAAGTGACCACATTATTATCATAACGAACTCATATTTAACTAAAATGTAGAACCCAGTTAGCTACATAAGCTAGATATTCTCAATATCATTTTGTATGTGACCTAATTTAACAGTATGTTTATAAAATTTTATAGTGTAATCAATTACACTCACTTCCAATTATCATAAGTTTTGAAGTGTCTTTGAAAATCAAATATTATAATCCACAAATATAAGTTGAGACATCAACTTTGTGAGATATATTATAGTTTTTAATGTTATATTTTCATTTATGAAATATTTTATCCTGAACATGCTCCCACCATAGGGATACATGACCTTTCAAATTTGTTTTAATTAAACTAAGTAGTTTTAGATATTTTATACTCTCACACTTGATCTAATTTCCCAACATAGTGATCTAGTCAATAAGCTCTCTTAGTTTTGTACTTCTAAAATAACTTCTAGGGTCCAAATTTAGTTTACTAGTCATTCTTGCAATAGATCCCAATAATCAATATTTAGGTTCATCAACCTCTTCCTCTCCTCATGTGATTTTTTGTGACTTGAGCATCACTTTCATCAACCTCTTCCTTACCTTACCTTATTAGGATTGAATATCTCTCATTAATAATATCATATTTGTAAATATTGGCACTTCAATTATCATTCAAGCCACCTCTTTGTGTCATTTACTTAAATATCAAGATCTTATACACTTTCTACCCAAAAATCTCACTGGAATATGTTTGCAACTACTTTCTAACAACACTCTTAAATTTAGAGATAATTAATAGCCTAAAAGGACTATAAACTTACTATAATACCATAATATCTATTAATAATTAAGAATATCAATTAAGATATGATTTATACTACATAAAATTATAAGTTACACATCAAAATATGCAAATAAATGCACAAAAAAACTCATATATTTATTTGATTTCAATATCTAAAAATTTAAATTGGCACACACAATGACAACATAACAATATCAAATGAGATAGATAATAATAAGGACCAATTATATCCATAAACCTAACAAAGGGTAACCTACAACTCAAATGTCAAGAGGAAAGGGTTCCAAAGCCTAAGACTATGACATATGGACATAGTTCTCACTATACCCCAATAAAAATAAATTATTGTAATTATGATTGTAATGATGAAATTAAAGTAAATGAATATAAAGGGTACAATTATATTAAATTATGGGTAAGTAATTGTAAATAAGCTAAGGTGCAATGGTCAACCAAATGGAGGGGTATGTAACCTAAGGTGATAAATGGAAATCCTAAGCAACCCTATATCTATACCAATTTATTCAGTATAATAAAGTTCTTAATCAAGGGTACAAACATACATACAAAAATAAATAAGAAACGTTTAATCTACTAAATAATTAAAGGAAAGAGTATACAGATAGAAATACTTCCTTAGGGTGAATGTGTTGATGCTTCAATCTCCCCCTTTGCTCAAGTGGGACTTTGAAAGCTATTTTTGAAGGTGGAATACCTCAAGTGAATATATGAAGACCTGTATATCCTTAATTTGGAACTCCCAATGATATCCCATATTGAGATTCAATTACACCACAAGATAAGACCTCTAAGATAATGTTCTAATCAATTAACTCTCTAAAATACTCCTTATGGAAAATAAATGGGCATAAGTAGAGTGTATGAATGTGATATATCTTATTAAGAATTAAATGTGAACCTTATATATAAGGTTTCAATACTCAAAACCAATCCTAAACTCTAATATAATAATAGCATTCAGGATAATACAGTTATAAAATGGGTTGGCATAGTATAGTTTTGGTCATGCCAATATATTAAAAGTGTCAAAAGACATAGTCAGAACTATATCAAGCTATATTATATAGTACAAGGGAGATAACTATATGAGATACACAGTATCAAGTATGGAGATACCATAAGATATAGGGAAGTTAGAAAATTTGAACAAGAAGTAGACTAAGGGGAAAGACATAAAGAAATATTTAGAGGAGGTTAGATTGATAATAATGATTATGTAATGAAATAGTATGAAAACATAAAGTACCATGATTCGATCCCACCCCATTCTTGATATACCTTTTGAGGCATGCACTCATGTATATTAATGTGTTGATAAGAATTATAAGAGAAATCATCAATAAAATTTTAAAGTAAAAAATATAGAAAAAGCTTCTATTCTAAATATGGAAAATTTATAACTACCATATTTCCACCATGTTAGAAGGAGATGGAGAAGAGAGTAAATAATATGGGAAAGATTTAGATACAACCTAATTGTCAAAGAGGAAATAGAGGGAGGGAAAAAGGGTTAACCAAAGCAAAAACATAGTTAAAAAATTTAAACAAGTTGAAAATAATAAAAAATTTCAACATCAATGGCCATAAATAACCCTACCTAAAAAACATAGACCGATCCTAACTAGTGAAGTATAAATATCATCCCATAAAGGCTAGCATGCATGGAAAATAAAATGATCCTACCTTCCCCAAACATTTTCTCCACTCCTCAAGACCTCTTATAAAGACATCTATCTATTGAGAATATTAGTTACTTATGTGATAAATTGTCACTGGCATGTACAAAGATAGATAATGGTGTAATAAGAACTCCTACCCTAGTCTACTAGCCTATCACACCTATCACACCTCAATGGAACTTAACTCTATCATGAGGTCAACTGTGGAGTTTGAGATTTGACAAGAATAATATATATGCCAAAAAATAATGTATTTTATTTTTATTTAAGTTATAATTTCCTTTTAATATTATCTTTTTCTTATGATCTGGATTTTAACTCTTTTGGTTTTCTCTAGTTTCCTCATCCATATGGATTTTGAAAAACCAATAATGGGTGATAAATATAAGTAACACAAGAGATCTTACACCTATCCATGAGAGAGGAGAACCTAAATACAATGGTTCCTAAAAGGATCCTAGACTTGCACCACATGAAAGAGTGTAATCTTAAAACCAACCTTGGTGAGCCCAAAAAAAAATTAAAGATAGATAAATTATGGAGATGATCATAGAATGATTGGGTTACAAAAATCATAAAAAATACATAAATGGAGATGATAAAATGACAAGTAGATATGAAGCATTATTAAAAAGTAATGTAATATGTGGATGAGACCATGAAGATAGACTTTTATAGTCTTACCACAAGAGAATATGGTTGACTCTAAGTGAGGAAAAACACTACTCTCAACTATTTCCTTATATTTATAAGAAGACACCTAGCCAAGGTTAGGAGAAAAAGTAATATATGTTTTAAAAAAATAGTTATAGGCATTTCCAAGGAGGGCCTAGATTTTTCCCTAGGTATTACTATTTAACTCGCAAAGTGAAAAATTCAAGAGGTGTAAATAACATAAATCAATCAAGCATAGAATTATAGAAAACACAAAAATGGGGTATATAGTGATATATAAGAAACCAAAGGTTCACAAAGGAAAGAATGGATGATGAAATTAAAAAGGGGGAATTTGTGATGAAGGATTGATTATATTTGTTACAATGAAACTCATAAACTAGAAAACCACAAGGTGTAAAAATGATAAAAGGCCTAAGGGAAAATTATAAGTATTCACGTTAATGTGAAATAAAATCAAAAATGTTTCTAAGAATGTTGAAAAATAATATAGTCAAAGTAAAACGTGCAAGAAATGTTAGCTCATAGATAATATAAACTAACTATAAGTATGCAAGTAATATGTATAGGAATTGGAAAAACATTTAAATAAATTAAAATATGAATAACATAGGTCAAGAAAAATACTTATTTAAGAAATGAGAATTAAGAAGTTCCTCAAATTTATGCCCTTTATTTTTTATAATTTAAAAGTGTTAGGTCCAAGAATACCTTTAGGAAGGTATGGATCCCACCATTTTCGGGTGTATTTTTCTTTTTTTCATGGGTGTAATCTAGTTTTAACACTAGGTCTCTAACATCAAAATTACGACACATTCAATTGTATATAATGTTATCCACATATGTTTCAACTATTTCATGGATGATATCATGGAAGATGTGGGTCATTATGAATTGATAAGTTTCACTAGAATTTTTGAGGTTAGAAATCAGCTTAACATAGAAATAGGATCCCCACTCAATAGTAAAGATTGTTTTATGTTGATCTTCAGAGGTGATATGAATTTTATTATACCCCAAAAAACCATCCATGAGGAAAATCATCTCATAATTGATTATGGAATCAACAATAGAATCCATTTAATGTAATGGAATTTTGTCTTCAGGAAATGATAAGTTGAGATTATGAATTTGAGATAAATATGAATAACCATAGTGATTTTTTTATGAATGGGTACTATATTAGATATCCATTATGAGTAATCTACATGTTTAATGAATGATTAATCTATAGGTATAATGAATTGAGTTTCTATAAGCTTGATAACTTATTCATGACACAAGGTGGAAACCTCAGGAAAAAACTTCTATTATTTTTTGGTACATGGGTTTCACATTTAGATATGTCATTATGTTATAGACATCTATGCTAGGGTATATGTTAACCATGTTGTCTTATGACCATGAAAATACTTCATGATATTTGTCTAGAAATAATCTTTAATAATCTTTCTATTTAAGGAAAAGCTCATTAGAGATAAGAATAGACTTAGTATTTACATTTGTACTAAAGTTAATTTCTTTAATTCCTTAAATAAGAATTACATTTCCTTTTTAAAAGTGATATGGAGTAGAGAGAAGCTTGGAAATAGGACCAGTCTTCAATTTAACACTAGCAATGAAATTACTAAAGTAAGGAGCCATTTTTTCAAAATGTCCAAGCTTGTTATGTTGGAAAGGAAGTTGATGCTCTTTGGGATGAATTAACTCTAGGATAGGTCCATCACTAAGAAGCATAGGTATTAGGCCATAATATTTAACATCCACCTCAAGATAGTTTTTATTACTACACTTTTCAAAATTTGAGTGGATTTGTCTTATAGTATTGGTTTTATCATCTAAGGTAATTTATGGATCTAGAGTAGAAGTGGTTAATTTTCATTTTACAATATTACCCTAGATGATATGGTCTAGTACAATAATACTCAGCTAAATTATATCAATATTATGAGTATAGTTATCATATGTAGTATTTATTTTAAAATATTAACATGAATGATATATTTAAATTGATCTTTGGATGGTAATAGAATTGTATCTTCAGTATATAGCAACTAGCCAATTCAGTTATGAATTAAAGATTGAATTATATCAAGTTAGCTAGTATATGTGTAATGTTAAATAATCAGATAAATGGTATCAATCTATTTGGTATAAGTGTCAAAAAAATTCTAAACAATATTGAGTTAACCAATACCAATATAATTACTTAAAATCAAAATGTTGTTGGAAAACCCATGGGGTATTTTCCAATGATGATTTGATAGGAGGAGAATAACCTTGGGGTTCTAGGTTGTTCTCATTATTACAAGAATTGAAAGATATATCAACTAAATGAACATCTTTATTAAAGGAATGCATTTTAGCAAGGGTTTTTTGATAATGAATTACTTTTGTGTTTCATGATTGGTCTTGGGAAACTATGTAATCATCACCATATGATGCAAATATGGTATAAGTAGGAGTGATTTGATATTTATCATTGGAATTATCATTGTTAGATACACCAATGTTACTAAATGTTCAATGGGATTATGATAAACTAGTTTGAAAGATTGTTTCCAACAAAACTTTTTTTGCGTGGGAATTCATGTCTTATATGTAAGAATCTTCATGGGAATTACATGGGGTGAACTTTCAGTATTTTCATCAATTAGGAGAATTATCCTATATCATGGTAGGATAAAATTACAAAGCCATTCCACTATGTAAGGAGGTAAAATGGTGGTGTTGTATAATTTTTTAATCCATTAGGTTTGTCATCATTAGAATAGACAAGAGTAAATTATAGATCTAAATGCATGTTAAACTTAGAAAGAAGAAGACTATTGATATGATAAATGGTGGGTATGTGAAATGCATTTTGGGATTAGGTAGTTTGAGACCCTATGGATTGGTGTATTATTAATTCTTATAATGTTTTCCATCATCATTGAAATTAATTAATTGTATACCAAAAGCAGTAATAACTCTCATGTGATAAGTCCAAAGATGGCCTAAAAGGAGACTATGTGATAGTGAAATATTTGAAACCATTATCTTGTTTAATATTATTTTTTCTTTAGAAAATAAACGCTAAGAACAAATAAAATATTAAAATCTAATTTATATCTACTTAAATATACATATTTGAATGTGAAATATATAATTTACTTAACTATAAATAAGCTAAAAATACTAAATTCACAAAAATACATGTAAACTATCCCAAACTAATTTGTTGTTGACTTTGTAGGCTAGATATGAATGAAAATTGCTTGAAAATACCTATGAATTATGTCAAAAGTCAAATCAAGAATAAAAATTGTGTTGGTATAAGGCCACACTAGGAGGTTAGGGCCACACTGTAGCCTTTTTCGTTGACTCTAGTTGCATCATGGTTGTCTATGAAACAACTTTTATGATCTTAATGTGTGTGCCTATTCTATGAGATTTTATTGTCTGACTATGTGTCTCAGTTTAACTCTTGGAATATCTAAAAACCAAACCCTAGATCCTACACAATAAACACAATAGAGATCAAATACAAATGGTGGAATTAGGCAAGGGTAATATCCAGTCTATCATTATAAAACCTCACATAATCTAAGTGTTGACTAAATATCCCAAAATGGTCTCAAGGTGATGTAGTTATCCCTCCTAGAGTGAGTGTGTGAAACTTGACTTTGTTATATGAATGAAACTAGATAGATTTATTTAAATTATTGACAATGAGTTCCCTTGACCTATAATAAAATAATCTCATAATTTGCCTATGACTATTAGAATGTTTCATAATTATAATTTAAAAAAATAATGATTTGTTTCTCAATATATAGTAGAATTTCTAAGTGATTGATAAATGTATTTGGAGAGACTTTGATTTGCTTATATATAGGAATATTTTTTTTTAAAGTTATAACTGAACTTGCTAAAATCACATGAGGGTAAATTTAAATGTCTCAAATTTATAAAGTTACTATTGGGGCATGGGGGACAAGGTCATACTAGTGGACAAGGTCATGGTGTAGGCTTTTCTAACCTAGTGCAGTCTTATCCTAGAAGGACAAAAACTATTATAATTAGTCTAACATGAGTTTATAAGTAAAATATGGATTACTAAATGACATTTTGAGTGGTTTCAATATAATTCATAGAGTATTTAATTATCTTATAGAGATCTCATGTTAATATAATGGAGAGTAAACCAATTAGGGTAAGGATGTCTAGATTACACATTATCAAGTATTTAATAATTACATTTAAGTGTCTACATTACCCCCACACCCCCCCCCCACCCCCCCATTTTCATTTAGTGATTCAACAAATTAAAATTGCTATGGTAAAGGATATGTGAACCTAAGTATGTATACACACTTTTCCTTTTGACGTGAGGTTTGATTGTGCAAGATGCCTGAATGGAAAACCTACACCAATGCCACTAAAATTAGTTATTGTCCATATTTTAAATTTGAAAATTAAAAAATTGAATTTTGAAATTTGAAAAGAGTGCAAGGAAATTATACACCTAAAAGAGTATGAAACCTATTTGCTCTATAATTATTTGAAAATAGAGAAATGCATGCCCCTTTATTGAGGAATTTTTATAAATGTTGAAACCATGGTGAATTGAGAGTGATAAAGTCCCAATTTGAAAGCTTTTGAAAGTGCTTGAGTTGGAAATCTTGTATGTTCCAACTCTCATTTGACTATGTATAATAATATATAAATTAATTGAAGGGTGGAACCACTAAATGTGGATTTCCAAAATAGAAAAAGTGTAACCATAGATTTTGAGTGTCATTAGACTCCAACATGGACCAATTGAAAAATGATATGAATCACATCATTGTAGATGAATCTAGTTTACATTCAAAACTTTTTACCTTTGAAACATTTTAACTTGATAAATTTTAAATTTCCATAGAGAAACATGAACATGAAATAATATCATGCCCTCTATATTTGTACTATAGAAATGAGTGCACATGCATGCCATATGCCCCCATTATGTAAAAATTTATGAATTATGTTGTATTTTGTAAACTTATAGTTCCATAAATCTAAAGTTTTCTCATGAGGACTTGAATTCTAAAGACAAGTCCATTGTAATTCCCCCCTTTTGATATGAGAGATATAGCCTACTATAGACACCTAAATTTATTCAAGAAAACACAAGTATTATGCATTTTATGATCATGAGAGGATCATAATTCTAAATTATGATTCCATTAGTGTGTCTTATATTAATACCATGTATTCTCATTTTGATCCTTCACATTGATGTTATCAATGGATTTATTCTCATATTTCAATCATTGCCCAAGTCACAAGGATCCCTAGTCTTTTATTATATATTTTACCTTATTTTATTTCTAATGTCAAAAAAGACTACTTTATTTCGACTATTGTGCTCTACATGGTTTTTCAAAGGGAGAAGTATTGTCCCAACATATCTTTTTATACCATTTTCAGGACACATTTCATTTGGGGCTCTTTTCATGACCACTATATTCCTTTTGAATTAGTTTAGCACACTAGTTAAATTTGAAATTTGAATTTTTGAGTGTTCTATTTAAAGGGTCTTCAGAGGAATTTTACAATGAGAACTTATCTATATAGTAAAAGAACAAAAATAAACATACATTACAATAATCTCAAATCCTACATTTATATTTAAAAATATAAATTGCATGATTGGACCAAGAAGATTCTTGATCATAAATTTTATCATGTTTATCATTTAACTCAATTGGTATAATAATGAACTATCAAAATATGAGTAATCTACATTATGTTGAGATCTAAAAAAATATGGTTTATGTTGTATGGGATAAAAATAATTATATTTGGTTCCAAAATTAAATTTTAATTACATATTTGTATTTCTTTCAAAAAACTACACAAGTTCAAAAAAATGGCACTTGATGTTGAGGTTGTATGCAAAATTTTTGGGCTTTATAAGTTAGTTATCTTGGCTAATAATCTTTGGAGTTGACTATTTACCTTTAGACTAGTGGCCTCTAAAGGCAAAATATTGATCTCTGAAGTTAAAATGTAAGAACATAAATATAGGTTTTGGAAAGATAGATTACATCATATAAGTTCGAGGAGAGATCAAAAATATAAAAAATAATAATAGAAAATGCAATGAGATATATGGAATTTGGATTCACATTCTTATTTTTAAGGTTGATTTTTGTTCATATTTTATCATTGTTACTTAAATTTAGGTGAAATATTTGAATACTCATCAAAGATCAGGGCGAGACATTCTTAGCAAGTATTCTCCTAATTATATGTGGTTTTTTCAGAGTTAAAGTGTGGAAAGGAAAGAACAAGTGAGTATGTTGAAGAGCATGTCAGTGTTTGAGCATATTTAAGTGAAAATTATGATTATGAAGTACTCAATAAGGTAGTAAAATTGTGATTATATCATGAGATGGTGTAACAAGGAGGATATCTCTCACTTTTATAAAATTTTCCTTGATTTGAGATTATCTATGGTAATATTATGTCTCTTTCAATTTTTTTTGGAACTAGTTTCTTGATCTCATTATAATGTTCTTATATTAATTTTAGTGTGCAACACTTATAACTCATTTTTAAATGACTCTTTTATGCAAATTAACACATAAATAGTGATTTAAAAAGCCAAGGGATTTCTAGGAGCATACATGATCTGTGTTGGTGAAACTTAGTGTGGAATATAAACCTAGTTTATCGATCAAGGGCCTAGGTAAAGAACATTTAGACCACATTATATATTATCAAGTCACACAAAACTAATATAGGGAGAACTACATCCATGTAATGTTTGTTTTTAGGACCATATAAATATCATGTAGTTAGAGAGGGGTTTGTAAGGATAACTTGACTATTTCCATTATATGTTGTCCCCCTTTTTTTCTTTTTTACTTATGTTTGATTTATTTTGAAATATATTACTAGGGTTTTTTCATGAAAAATAATACCAAACATGAAATTTAACACATGATAAAGTGATCATGATGGGTTGAAACACATATACAAGTGATCCTACACATTTTTTTAATTTTTAGGTTTGTTCCATAGTCAACATAGACAAGATTGATCTATCTGGACAAAAGTGTAGGTTATTTTTGTTTGAATTTGTCAATCTAATCCAAATAAATAAAATTATCATATGAAAATATTTAAAATTATATTATATGAATTAATATTCAATCATAGTCACCTATAGTATTGTATTTATAGATAACAAATAAGTGTTCATACTTCTACATGTATTTTTCATAAAAACCCTAATTGTTGATATGTTGCAAATAGATGTGCAAGAATGACTATTTTATTTTCAATTCATCTTACACATTTGTTTGTCTAATTAGATAAAGACTTAATAATTTCACAAATTTGATATAAAAAAATATTTTTGAACCTCTTTATTTTTTTAACATTACAAGCCCTACATTTCCCTATGGTTTTCCCTTCTAAAAATTATCTTATTAGGGTTTCAAATTAAGTTTTACTTTCCCTCTTATGTTTTAGTTCTTGTTAGAATTATTTTCTCTTTCTCTTCTTGTTATTTTCTTATTCTTTGGAAAATTTAACATGGTTGACAAGGAATATCTTCCTCCTCATCTAGTAGATGCATTCTTTAACATTCCTTATAATTATAATAAAGACTGGATTAGTTACCAAATTGTGTGTTAGATATTAATTATAAACATGGTTATGTTTAAGATGATGATAATTATTATGAATAATTTTATTAAATTATTTATCAATTTATTAAGTAATGTAATTTAGATGTATGTTATTCCCTTGCTTCATTTATTCTATCACTCCCAAGTAACATTAAAAAAACTTATAATATAAGTTCAAAATAACCCCTCATTGGTGAGACATACTTGTTAATACTCATAGGTTATCAAAAAGAATAGTTGTTTCTTTTTCAAACATCTCAATACAAATCCAAGAAACTTCAAATCTCATTACATAATGAAAATGATAATTGTGTGTCCCAAGAGTTACAATCTAGTTACAATAAATTTCCTTTCACATATGCTAATGATATGACTAAGGTAGACACTAAAAATGCATTGTGTATACTCTATTATCCTATCAATGAACATATTTTTATTTAAGATTTGTATAATAAGAGTGTTACTCTTGAATATTATGATACTATAGACAAGGTAGAGCATTTAAATGTCTTTTTTATCTCTCCTATTTTTATATATGATGATACTATACATTTTTTAAATTTAAAATGTTGATAGAAAAAATAAAAATTTCATTCCTTTTCCATGTTATAATAATATGAGTAAAGTATATAATGCAACTACTTTTTTTACACCCTCTTATAGTGAAAATGATATTATTTTTATTTCAAGTGGTGATTCTACAAGTGAAAAATATGGTGATCATGATGAAAATTGGAATGATAGTGATTACTATGTGTGTAGTGAAGAGTAAAATATTTTTTATAACCCTTAAATAAACTCTTTTTTAACCTTACCTCATGTTGATAATGATTTTATTTTACATGATGAATCCAATGATATTTCACTTAATGCTAAATTTATTTCATATATGATAATGTTGTTATTTCTCCCTTGAAAGATAGAATGTGTGAACAACATTCTAGTGATGAAAATAATAGTGTTGTTCTATCTATTTCCATAGAATGTAATAATAATTTTTAAACTAATAATATATTAATACCAATGATTCTCCTAAACCTACCATTTTTGAAATGGAATTCATTTCAAAACCTTCTTGTCCTATTTGAAATAACATACCAATGGCTAAATATAATAATAAAATTTAATTATTAACTGATTCCCTTCATGATCTTAATATGCCTTCACAAGAGGTTATTTATGTAATGCACAATGTTGGTGCTTTGAAATATAAATTACATCAATTAAATTAGAAATTAAGGCATATCATTCTTGGTTATATTCAAATGCGATCCATGGTAGTCCTATAAATCACAATATCTTGTATGCACCATTACTGCATAATTTTAGGAACCAATATTTTGTAAGTTTAATGGAAGTGGAGATCCTTATTTATATCTCAGATATTAAAGAAATGGTATGAATGGTTAAAGTGGCAGTATGATATTGTTATAGTTATTTTCAAAGAGTATAGAGGATGATGCATTGATTTGGTTTCATCAACTATATAGTGGGCCTTCACATACATATGTTGAGTTATAATGTCTTTATTATTCACTTTATTAATAATAATGGACCTAAATATACATATGACTGATTACCATCATTAAATTAGGGAAAGTCAGAACAAGTTTGTGATCACATATTGTGGTTTAATACATGTTTGCATCAATTAATTTATCAACCTTTAGATTTGGATACATGGTACATATCTTATAAAAGCCTCATTTTTAATTTTAATTAAATTTTTTTATATCAACCATCTATATCATTTCAAACTCTTTGTTATGAGACTATTGAATTAGAGAATAAATTGGGACTTGTACAAAGAAATATAGAACTAAAATTTGATATTGAGTTATTACCACCAAAGTCATCTAGTTTTATTCAATAATTGGATCCACCTTGTCCCAAGGAAAATATTCCACATAAGCCTTTATTTAATGTACTAAATAAATGAAAAGAATCCATTTTCATATAAACTCATATAGTCACTAAATCACCTTATGGTAAAAAGAAACCCATATAGTTTGATTCATTAGAGACAAACCCCATGACATTATTAAGACATTATTTGATAAAAGGATGATTAATCTCACTTCTAAATATTATCACCCCTGGCATCAATTAGATAAAATAAAAAATAGACCTTATTGTAACTATCATCTAAGTAATGGTCATCAAGACAATGATTGTTGTGCACTTAGAGGTAAGATTGATAAATATGTTGATAGATCATTATCACATTTGCAAAAATGACATTCATATCTCCCTCTCCTCATTCCACTAGATCATATTCTAGCATGATCAAGTTATTCCAAGATATTCCTACTAAGGAACCAATTGTCACTCATCGTGTGGCTATAAATGCATCTAGATAACTATGTTATGAGGTATTTTCCATGTTACTAGTGCAATAACAATGGAATCCGATACAAAATGATAAAAAAAACCTTATAGCATTTTTATAATATAAGGAAAAAAGAATCAATAAACAATGAGAGTGTGATAATGAGTAAATATTTCTGTAACAAATGTTACATATATTCCTACTATAATTATTCACAATAATAAAGTAACACAATCCAAGTATAGTAATTATTATATTCATAATGATTGTTATGGTTCAAAAAAATTATTCCCTTTAGGTTGGTTAGATTATTATGCAAGGTAAAAATATTTGTTACATAATTTTCAAACACACAATAAGTATATTTTTAAAAAAATAAAAACACACTTCAATTAAAAACATACACTTAAAAGTGAAGTGTATACCAATCTATAAGATAATACCAAATTAAAATACTAAATAAACTAATGTATAAAAATAAGTTGTTCAAAATCATGATACACAATAAAAATTTTGTATAATACAAGGTTGCTTGATAATAGGACACCAATCCACATGTCCATCTACATCATTTATATCTATTAATACTATATTACTTGAATTAGAATCCATGGGATCACCACATGTCTCAGTATTATCCATATCATTAGCATGCTCTATGTTGGTCTCCAATGTAGAAGTCTCAAGTGGAACGTCTTGCAAAGCTGATATAGACAACTCATTCCCCATGGCTGCCCTCATATCCTCTTGAGTCAAATCAACATGTCTAACAACTGATGTAGGGCTGCCCTCAACCCCTGTAGAGACCTCTTGTTTCTCCTTCGTTTTGTTTTGTGATGTGGACCTGTTACGAATGGATGCCATATACCATACTAATTTGTCTTCAAATGTAGGATCTGAAAGAATTTCATTCATCCTCCTCTGGGTTTCAACCAACTGGTTCAAACCTTGTTTCAACTTCTTCATATCCTTGTCCCACTGTCTCTGAGTACTTGAAGACATCATGGATACTTCGCTGATCAATCTACCCAAACTACCCAGTAAGTTGGCAGGACATTGGCTCTGATGTGCCCAACAGGATGGCAGGAATTTGGCTCTTATATATCTATCTTTGATATTGTTCCTCATACACAACTAATTTAGTCTTTAGATATGTGTGTTCCCTTTATAACTAAATATATGAATCTAGTGACCTTAGACTTAGGGCAATAATTAGGTCTAATGGGTACATGTATATTATTTACACTTATTCTCTCAACTCATTTCACCTTTTGGTAGCCCAAATATATTCAAAAATAGTGATATCAACCTAATCAAATAATGGATCATATACCTGATAACTATTTTTAATCACTCAATGATACCACCCTCCACTACATCATCAAGAACATGATGAGTCAAATCATGCAACACTAATTATATTTTAATATTCTAGTAGTTATCATCACCTACATAGGCATATAAATTAAATTTTTTCATTACTATTTAAATTACAGAAACTAAATTACACTACCAAATTAACTCAATAATATTATACCTCAAGAAACCCTCATGGGTAGAGCATCTATCACATCATATTTTATCACATTTGTACATTTACCTCCTAAATATGGTAAAAATCTTTGCCATTTATTATTAATCCACCATGTTTTATAAGTAATTGTGGATTCATCATCATCCATGTCTAGGATTTCAATAACAACATCTCTTTAACTCACATGAATAGGGGCAAGGTCTATCATATATGGCCTAACATTATCTCCTAGCCTTAGTGTGGCTCTAACATTTTGTATCCACATTGAAGAATATTTAGGGTACATATTGGAGCACCATAAAATCTTGAGTCACTTGCTCATATTTTAAATACTTATCAAAATTTATCCATCATTCATGATACCAACTGATAACCTAAATCTAGCATAATTGTGCACAATCCTTGAGCCAACAAAAAAATCCTTTGTATAGTATCAAAATAATGGTATTAATAGTCTAAACATTAAATAACCTTCTGCATTCCATGTTGCTTTGATGTCACACCTATACTCTATTAACCCATATCTATGAAAATAATTGTGTGTGTGCCCAATTGACATGAGGAATCCCAATTGGTCAAGTGATTACAATGTTTATATAGGCCCAACAATGTAGAAGTGTGGCTGATCTAATCCCTCTACTAAACTCCTCTTGATTAAACTAGTAAAGATCATGATACAAATTTTTGAACATAATAAAGACCCAAGAATACATACATTGTACCATACTCCTTTATGTATTATATAATGACATACATCCTATATGAAAATAGGCACCTCTATCTTCCATAAATATAAATGAGGCCAATAAAACAACAAGAAAATGCAACATTCATAGAATGTTAGATAGAAAAATCTTAGACAATACCATATCTACATCCCCATCTCACTGATGACACCGACAGGGTCTCTTATTCAAATATTTATAGGTAATATCCTTTAGACCCAACCCCATAAATGCCTGTAAAATAACACTAGTACAAGTAGCCAAAAATATCAATATCCTTATTACATCCTTTAAGGTCAATCTCATCTCGTTGGTTGGTAACTAGAAAGTGTAAGTGTCAACATCCCACTACTCATCCAATGTGATCATCATGTGAACATCACACAACATCCAATCTAACTAACCCACATAGTTAAGGCTTGTGATCTTAACAATATATATCTCCTCTTAAAATAGGGGTAAGGTAGAAACTATCTCCATAATCTAAAATTTTAGAACTCTCTACAATGAATATCTTTTTGCATAGAAAAGATAATGCAAAATTTCACATTAGAATAGGAAAAATATAAGATTAAAAGTTCCAACATTTAATACAAAATATTCAATTTAGTAATCAGATAAAAAGTGTATGTAGCTACTCCCTTGACATAATCATCTAAGATTTAACTAGAGAGATTAGAAAACATAAGCACAAGCTTCTGAATGTGAAATCAAAGATAAACAAAACATCATTATTGAGAATTAAACCAAGCTAGAGTAGAACTAGATAATCATATATTCATAATTGCCTTGATCATATTAATATTAATAAATTTTGAAAAGGTACATATACAGATGGAATAAATGAATGACCCATCATCATCATAAATTTTGTATTTGTATACAAAGGGAAATAAAATTGATATATTAATCAGTCGTAGCTTAGAGAAGATAAATTATACTTACACTTCGGATTGTTGATACATTAGATATTTTGGGTCATGAACAAGATAGATCTACTAGACCTAATAAAGATATCTCTTACCACAATAACATCACTAGAGAGGGTTTCAAAGCCTCTAGTCAAGCAACACTATGCAATAACATTAACTAGGTCATATGTTTTCATATTCACAAAGTATAATGACAAGTAAAGTAAAGTCTAATCTAGTGCTCACCAAATATTATGGCATAAAATGGGGGTTATTAAACATAAAATTAAACATGCATAATATAATCCTAATTAAGCTATGTATAGGTAAACTCTAATGTATATAGAGAGTAATATATTCAAAATCCATTACGTATTCTACTTTTATCTACTAAAATAGAGGAGTAAAGTTAGAGATACTTACCTTGAAGATGAATCCATCGAGACTCAATCTCTCCCTTAGCCAAAGGTGCTTCACAAGATATTGTTGTGGTTTGTAAGGATCACTAATAAAGGCCAAAGCATCCTAGACTTTTCCACAAGACAATATTATTATCTAAGTATTGACCCTATACTATAACTCCTCAAGTAGAATGGTACAAGATAAAATTATAAAGAAGCATAAATGAATAATTAACTCTTGTTCTCTCTTATAAATGGCAAAATGAATGTGTATATATAATCGAATCTGACCCTAAATCTTTCCAAAAGTATCACCAATAGGGTTGGCCCAATTGACTATGTATCATTATTGATAAAAATAAATAAGGTCATGATTTAGGTCAACGAGGGGCTGACCTAGACCCTAAATATGTTTTTATCAATTTGAGTATAGGGTCGATGGGGCTGATAGTATAATGTAAACCATCAAGAAGGGTTTTAGGCTTAGGAAGGGGATAATGAAGGTAGTAAGTGCTTGGAATAGTGTGAAAGAGAGGATATAAGGCTCAAGGAAGTGTCTAGGACAAGGTTGTGTTGATATCAAGGGGTAGTATATAGGATAACAATATTATTAAGCACCAATGGTCTACTGTTCCCTTTCCTAGTATGCCCTTTAAGTCATGTGCTCAAAGAGATTGAGACTAAATGGGTTCTTGCAAGAGAGAAAGCATCAGTAATTGTAAAGTTTGAAAATACTATGTGTATATAATATTATCTTCTCTAATGACCTAATAACACATAAGCAAGCTAAATAACATGTGTAGGGAAAAACCATTAAATAGAATAAAAACATACACTAAAATCCCCTTCTTAAATATAGATTAGGTGGGTAGAATAATTGGATCTCGATAACTAGGCTTAATAAGGTACCCAAGTAAAAAATAAACTCTTATAAAGTAGATAAAATGAGAAAACCCATAAGAAAAACTCCCCCCATAAAAGAAGAGATAAAATACCCTCAAGAAATGGAGAAAAAATAAGAAGAGGGATAGAAGGCCCCACTGAAGAAGATGTCAAAGTAGCCTACACTCTAAGTAGAGATATTAAAATGATGAATGCCAATGTTGAGGTCATCTACCTAAAGGTTGAAGAAGTTACATTTGCATCAAACAATGTTTATTCCCTTTGCCAAATGAATAACATGATGAGTGTACTAGAATTGTACCCATTCCATGATGGGAGATGAATCCTTTAGTATGAATATCTCTGAAAGTGGTCCAAATCTCATGTGTTTCATAGGTCTAGAAAGATATTGCACAAGAGCTAAATGTAATGCCAATGAAGTAAACATTTTAGAAGACTAGCATGGAAAATTCACTGAAATAATATCCATGTGAATTGAAGAGCATGGCTCAAAAATACTCAAAAGTAAATAATAGACTCTAGATTAAGCACAGAGATCTATAAAATGAGTATCCACAAGAACATATGAGTCATCAATGTTCTCAATAGCTATACTCTCATGAGAGATAATATACTCCTTTGAAGTAAAAATATATTATGGATGTGGAATAACATTTTGTATAGGAACTGATGTAGATTATATATAAAAACATATCAAGTCTAGTAGAAACTCATCCCATAGTGGTGGATTGATAAATAAAATAATAATTTCTAATAGGAATGAATCATCAAAATAAATAGTAGAGGGAGAGAGTATAATTTTAGAAGAGACAACAGGAGAAGGAAGAGGAGAATATATTACAGTGTCCATAAAATGGTCTCAAAAAAATTCTAAAGAGTACTCCAGAAAGTTTTAGGAAACTCTATGTGTTGCACATGGTGGTGTAGGTCCGAAGAAATGTGCATCAATAAGTAACCAAAAACATAGTCACATGATTTGCCTAATCATTATACTAAATTAGATTAGTGGGATAACAATCCCATCCATATATAAATGGTACAAGGTATAGTTATGTGATAAAAAATTCCATGTACAAATGATATGAAGCATAGTTTTGATGCTTCTAACTACCTCACAAGTGATCTTAGTGTTGATGAATACTTCTCATTTTAGGATCCTAAGGATCTATGGAATGAGATGTAGTTTGTGATAATTTGGGATGTTTATGGTGGAATAGAAGCAGAGTGTGAGAGTTGTCCATAATATTTGTTTAATTTGGTGGTCAGGAGACACCAAGGTCCTACGTATTTGAAACATTATGATATTTATGATCCAAAAACTAACCTACGAGTACATGAACAATGATCTTAAACTAAATTGATCTTTAATAAAGAAAATAGAAAAAAAGGGTGAGGTAGAAAAGAAAACATGATTGTAGGCTTCCATCTCAAATATCATGACAAGGTTCTAATTGGTTTGAGCATACATGAACCAATTTATGATGTAAAAAGTATGAACCCGAATTCCATCGTAAACTAGGTAAGCATCAAAGGAAATATATAAATCACAAGTAAGAAGTATATTTAATTTAAATAATTTACTAATGTAACATGAATAGCATGATCACATCCAAATCCAGAGCAAAAGAAACAAAGTATACCTAATATCCTTCAGCTAATCTAGCATAACACAAATTAACAACCTTATGAAAGAAAATGTAGCTCAAAATGCAAAGAACCATTCAAATCTAAGACATTAACATGTAATTGACAGATAGAATCAACTGTTAACATATGATTCAAATAATCCTTTCAGAATTCCTTAGTTGTTTTAAAATGCTTTCTTGTATATAATTTCTTAGAGTCCCTCCTTTTAAAAAATGGTAACCCCTACCTATTTATAGATAACATAGGTGGTGTATTGGTTAAATTCTAAAAACATTTGTATGTAAGATAAGGATAGTTTTCCTTTATAAAAAGATTACAATACACATGATCTCCTATGTCAAATTTGACAAATAAAACTTATATATGCTAACAGACTAGTATATATGAATTATAAAAGAATATTCTTTTCATATTACATTGGTGGGTCCTCTTGGTTATCGTTTCTTGAGTATGTCCTTCTCCCTAGTGTGTTTTTCTTTAATCATCTTGAAATCTACCATAGGTTTCATCAAACAATCCTCTTTTTGATCCACTAATGTATTGAATTCTTTGTCACTTTTGGCCATGAGCTCTTGGATGCATTGTGCCTCTAAAATATGCCTTCTTGAGTTAAGGATTATGTCAAGGACCTTCTAATTATCCATAATATACTGGCCTTGGTTATCTTTGATGTTTTTAATGAATACATTAACCCTTTTCTTGAATTCTTCATCATGTATTAGGCTCATGGCAGTGGGTTGCCAATAAGGTCTTCAAGAGCTTCTCCATTCTGTCTATTAAGTCCTTATCCTCTTTCATGAAAATTTTTACACTATTATACCAAGTGCTTAGGTCCTATATTTTATCCACTATGACTCCTAGGAGGATATTCAAATGTCCCAGTTTAATGATTTTTATGTCATGGACATGTTTTATATTATGTACATTTATCAATTTAGTGATCTAGTCTTTGGAGTCCTACCATTAAATTATTAATGCATGTGTCATCTATGCTTGATGGGTTAAGGCACTTGATCTAAGCTTCATGGTCTTAAATCCTTCAAATATGTT
Organism: Torreya grandis; assembly: GCA_037957365.1. NCBI lineage: Eukaryota > Viridiplantae > Streptophyta > Pinopsida > Cupressales > Taxaceae > Torreya > Torreya grandis. The sequence goes on along the minus strand of JARHVA010005044.1, from coordinate 1,140,216 downwards.
AAGATGATACTTATTAAGCATATTCAATATGTCCTTAGGGACTGAAAATGTAGCTTGTGCTTCCAAGTACTGCTTCTCCTTTTGTAGGTTGATGATTCTTTGTTTCATTCCCTTGATCCCATCTAAGGTCATTACTAATTTGGCCTTAACCAAACTTGTTATATCCTCTTGATGGATTGGTTTTTCCCCTACTTTTTTACCTAACATAGGAGTTAGACCCACAAAAGGTTCCACTCTTTGGAAGATGAACTCCACAGTGCCTATAGTGGTCTTCTTTATTGTTACCTTCTCCAATCTATTTGTGTCTAGATTGTATTACACAATGTATTTTGATTTAAATAATTTGGGTACCTTTGTTATCCCAATCCTAGTACCACTTGATCCTCTAAGATCCTTCATTCTTTTTCCACTTTCTTTAGTTATGTCAATAATCCTCTTTTCTTCCTGATCCTTCATGAGCTCTCTAATCTAGGGTTTGATATCATCATGGGTATAAATACTTATAGTATTGGTAAGTGATAATTAATGTGACTAGGATGGAATATTTTGGAGCTTTCCATTTAAGAACTAATTAGGGATGATAGGTCCACGTACAAATAACTCATCACTAAATAAGTTAACCTTTTTGGTAGGATGGGTCTATGTCACTTTTGGCCTTTTGGAGGATCTAAGAATAAGGGCAATCTCTGATTCCCTTTTCTTTTATGAGATAGGGAATAAATCAAAATTTATTTCCTTCCCCTTTTCCATCTCACCTCCCTAGGGTTATTTAACTTATACCAACTCAGCTATGGCTTCCTCAATTCCCTCATCTTCTTAATCTGACCCATAGGTCTCTTCAAGCTCTTTGAAAAATCCTTCAACTATTTTGTATGGCTCGAGGGCAACCATATCAATGTTCTCTACTAGAGAAGGTGGTCTTGGAGGTGGAACTAGTGATGAAGGACCTTCTCTTAGCCTTTCTTCTAATTTCTTCTCACTAGGTCCTCAAATTTGGAACACTTATTATTGTGGTTGTCTTGGAGGTGCACTTGAGGTGGAAGGAAATAGATGATATTGCAATGGGTTCATCTACCATATTTCTCCAATTGGCTTCTCCTCTCTTTCCAATCTATGCTCATGTTTGAAGCCATGTTACATGAATCTAGCAAGTACTTCCTCAAATTTTTTAGCCTTGGTGTAGAGATGGTCATATGGGCTAACCCTATGCTCATAGGCCACCTTGGTTAGCTAGTTGTATTACAAACGGAAGACAACATTGTTATTTGGGTCCCAGTTTTTGAGGTCATCCTCTTTAAAATAGAAGGCATCTCTATGTCTATACATAACATCCAACTATTTCCATCCATGGATTATGGTTTTTCTAATGAATAATGGAAAAGGATGTCAAATTCCTTTCTTCTTTTCTCTACATACATTGTCAATCCCTTAGAGGAGTTGGGAAGTAATTTCCTATTCAACTAGTTTGATAGGGATATGGACTGGCAATCTATATAGCTGAGTCATGACTCCTTCCATCCTGATGATGGTCCAATCTGGGTAATACCATATGTCACCTATGGGCTCTACATATTTATTGATTAGCGAGTGCACTTTGGGAATGGGTTCACTATCATAGTCTTAACCAAAGTAGGATATATGTAATCAAAAAATAATTTGTTGTGACCCCTATATTTAAAGATATTTAATTTTGAAAAATGATGGGATATGGTAATCTTACTATGAGAGGACCAATTTTTGATATCAATAATATGTGTGGAGGCCATAAATGAGTCCAAAAAATAGGACATCAAGGTGAATTATTGGTTGGTCTTCCTTTTTATGTCATAGAATTGTCTTCCCAAGTGGATGCTAATTATTTCTCCAATAGGTCTAGTTAACTTCTCTTCCACCATGAAATATATGTAGGAAAGCCATTTGGGGTCAACATAGGTTATGGTGGCTTACCTTGAAGCTCTATTCAATAGGGTCATGATGATCCTAATGCCTTCCCTAAATTTTATAATGGGAATCTTCCCATCATCGTTCTTGGATATGTGGGTTCCCTTATTTAACCATGGTCTTAGAATAGTGTCCAAATTAGTCTTGGTTGTCCACTCCTTGATGGTGGGGAGGCCTATATGAGTCCTAGGGAGTTTATAATAGCCCTTAAAATATATAGGGGCAATTTATGATATCCCTTTTAACACACCTTCCCTAACTATCCAATCACCATTAATTTTATAATTGCCAAACATAGGTGCAAGGATATTTATGCAATGGAGTACCTCTAGTTTTATAGCTACTCAAGGAAGACCAGTCATTTGAATTGAAACCAAGTCATCAAATTTCATCTTGTTACTATGATCCTTTATTCATTGGAAGTGATATGTTGCATTTTCTTGACAACAAAGAAAATCTCTGACTAGTTCTTCATTCCATTGTTGAGTGCCCAAATATCCAATTTTGTGTCCCCAAAATATCTTCCCTCATTATCCATAGACAAATGAAACTCTACCTCTTCTTTATATTGTTGCCTTAATAATACCATGATTCCTTAATTGCCTTAGGTGTATGACTAGATTTTCTTTACTCAGGATGAAATTTGAGCTTGTTTAATGTAATTATGTCTCAATAGTCAAGAATTAGGGCTTTATGTTGTTCTACTAGGGTTTATTAGAGATTTTATGGTGAAGGTGGTGGAGTTCATAAATTTTTTCATTCCTTACATCTTACGGATAGCCTTACTTGTGCAAATTCTATCTTTTTAGGTGTGCCAAATCTTTGGATTTGTCATTTAGTGCTTACATGACACCAACATGGCCTTCTTAAGCTTGTTTCTGTCACATCCCCACAAAAATTCCTTTGAAAACTAGCCGTTGGTTTTCAAATCAAGTATTTTGTCTTTGATCCATTGGATTATGACCCCCAAATTAGCATGAACCGTTGATGAAGATCCTAAAATTTTCCTTTGATTAGTTTTTTAAATATTAAATTACCCAATTATGCTGAGTGGTGTATTTTTGCTTCTTCAAGATATGACTTTGGAGTTTGGTGTTAGGATGAACATGGTTCTTCCACATGTTTATCTATCAGGATTTGGCATCTTTGGTTGAAAATTCATCCTTTATTTTGGTCCATTAGATCAAGACCTCCATTTAAGTGTGGCCTATTGGATCTTATGAGATGCACACAATTAAGTTAGTCTTGAGGCCTTAGTAAAAATTTAGGTCTAAAATGCATTCCTAAGGTTTATTTATGTTGATAAACACTAATAAACTTAGGTTAAAATGATTCATGATAGTTTTTCTACATTGATATGCTAAGGGTCTTTTTAGAGAGTTTTAAAAAAATACACCCTTTTTTGGCTAAAAGATTGGTTGAAGTTAAATTTGATGGCCTCATTAACATCAAAGACATCCTCATGAATTTCAAATTATGGGAGCAATATTTTCAAATTTAATCCTATAAAATTCCTTTGGTTTAATGATGAAGCACCATGTATCACGTTTTCAAGGACTCCCAAGATTTGGGAGTCGATGCGGCCAATTGGATCAAGATTACTGATGTAACAAGGATCGTTGATCATGATCTAAGAAGTCAAAGCTGATTGGATTTAAACTTTGGGGAACCCATTTGTCCTTGCATCATCAGATTGGATATTCGAGTGAACACAGATCATTAGATCTATAGAACTGCATGAATTTTAAGTCAATCCATTTAGTTACATATAGGATTAAGTAAATAATTAGTCTTAAGTTTATAGTGTTAATAAACATGATGAACTTAAAACTAAATTTTAATATGCTATCAATTTAAATCCCATAATAAATTTTTCATAGTAATTTAGGTTGATGCATAGTTCCTCCTAGGTGATCTCACATCGTTAGATTGGATCTCTGGGCAAGTGAGAGTCATTAGATCTATATTCAAGTCAAATAATTAATTTAGGGCCTAATATGTGTAGTAGTTTAGACTAATTTTTCAATATCAAGGGGTCATTCATGTTAAATAGACATTAATACATTTAATATTAGAACCTAGGATAAACATTAATAAAAGATTTGATCCTGAATGAAAGGGGCCTATGAACTTAACAATTAGATGAGGTTAGGAGGCTAATAAAAAAGGGGGGATGAGAAATAAAAGGGGCCTAAATGTGATTTTATGTTAAGGTTTGGTCATGTTGAAAACATAATCTAACCTTAATATAAAATTAGACTTAGGGTTTTTCAAAAAAAAAATTGAAATTCCCATTAAGTTTTTTCCCACCTTTTTTTGAATTTAAATCATAGGGTTTTTTCTTGGGAACTCTACCTTTCTCCATGGAACCTAAATTTCATCATCCAAAGACAATTATTAGTAATTTTAGTACATAAATCATAATCACAATTAATCATGCGAGGATTCATTCCCTTTTCCAAGTTGACAATCTTCAAATTCTAGGAAAGAATAACCTCTTCAAAGCCAATCTAGGATACAGATGTTTTAAAACATTTACAAGGGTATCTATTTTGTAGAACATAAAAAATGGGGGGTATGTTAGTCTAAATAAATGGTGACTCATAAGGAGAATATATCAATATTTTAGAACCTATAAACTCTAGTTTAGACCAACACATAAGTCCTTTATCTCCTTTGACCAAATATCATTACCTAGATCAATTCAAGGTTGAAACAAGCCTCAAATGTGCAGAATTTAAATTTTTATGTCAAATATTAAACATTTTGTGTTTATTCTTTGATTATAATTAATTTTTATCATAAGACTTTAGGGAACAACATCCAATTTCATACCTTTTGACCATTACATTTGACTTTGAGCATATTTAGATATTCATTAAGATTGGTTGCTCTTAGTTCAAGGAAGGCTTGGGCATTACTCTAATACCAACCAGGCATCCATAACCTTGATAGAGATTACTTTGGCTCCACTCATGGCCTTGCTTCATTACCAACAAGGCATCCATAGCCTCAGTGAAGATTGCCTGAATCACCTTTGACTTCATATCTTTTGATTTAGCAATAAGTCCTTTGTTTTTTTCTATTTTTTTAGGTCTTTTAACAAAGGTTGGGAGCCAAGACAGCCAGGTTTAAAGGATTTGATCAAATGTTTTGGCATTAGACAATCACCTATAGTTTAAACCTTTATCTCAAACAAGGATGTGTTTTAAGTGTATGTGCGCATATGCCTTAACCTTTTGAACTTTCCTTCCACATACATGATTATTCTCACAAAAGAGCTTTGGTCGGAGGCAATGTTTTGGATTCTTATGAGGTAACTAGATTCTATGTGAGTCTTAGGAAAGTATCTAGATTACAACATGATGTTATATTATAGCCTTAGGTTCTCCTATGCAGGGTTCATGCCCTCATTTTGAAATATTGGAATTTTAAGCAATCTAGGGAAATTTTGAGCAAGGACTATCTACAAGACTTTATTGAATAAAAGGAGCACAAAAAAATATAAAGGACATACCCAATACAAATTAACCAAACAAAAATAAACAAACAAATATAAATCAAATAAATATATACAAGCCAAATAGGAAAATAAAGCAAGGAAGGAAACTAACTAGCCTGCCTACTCTAACCCTAAACAATCTTATAGATTTTATTTCATGAAGACTCTTAGTGGAGAAACAACAAAGTAGTGTTTGATATATTTACCATTAGTGGTAAATGTGAATTCTACTCCTTGAATGTCTTTTAACTTGAAGGTGATTTTGCCTAAGATTTCTACAATTTTGTATGGGCCAATCCACAATGGTGTAAACTTACCATGCTTACTTGTAGGTTCTGATGCCTTGTCCCAAAGGAGGACTAGGTATCCTTATCTGAACACCTTGAATTTAGACCTCTTTTCAAACCATATTTTCATAATTTTTTATGTCTATTGAAGTTTACAAATGCATTCTCTCTAGTATCCTCCATTTCAATGATGTCTAACAACTTGGAAATGGCCAATTCTTGGCTCTCTTCCATGTATTCTTGCATGAATGTGAACGTGGGTAACTTGAGGTTAATGGGAAAGATAGGTTCCTGACCATACACCTATAATAATGGTGAAGCCTTGAGTGCTTTCTTGATCCTTATCCTATAAGCCCAAAATGCATACTTAAAGAGTTTATGTCATGTTTTGGGTTTATCTACAGTAGAATTCTTGATGACTTTCATAGGATTCTTGTTGATAGATTTAAAGACTCTATTTCATTGAGGATAATTATTGGATTCAAAATTCAAAGATATGTCATTATCATAGTCCCATTCAATCATTTCTATGGATATAAATGTGTATCCATTTTCATAAACTAAGGAAACTAGGGTTCCAAATCTAGTGCAAATATTTTCTTCCAAGAAGCTGATCGCCTCCTCCATTCTACATTGTTTGGTGTCTATAGATTTAGTCCATATTTTACAATAATCTATAAAAATCAAGACATACTTGTGGACTTTAGAGGAATTGGGGTTAATTACCCCCACAAAGTCTATCCCCCACTATGCAAAAGGTTTGTCTACCATCATTAGTTGCAAAGGCATGGCTGCCTTTGGCTGTTTTGTGCTAAATATTTGACATGAGTAGTACTCCCTCACATTCTTGTGAGCATCCTTGAAAATGGTACCTATCCCTAAGAGTCTTTTGAGTTGTGGTTCTCTCTGAAGGGTGTCCACTACCTATCTTTTCATGAAAAGTGGACATGATTTGAGAAGCCTCTTCTTTAGACACACAGCTTAAGTATATCATTTTAAAGTTATTCCTATACATGACTACATATTTAATGAGGTAATGGGCTGATTTAATCCTTAAGTCTCTCTTCTATTCTCTAGTGATTCATGGGGGACAACTACCATTGATAAGTAGGTGTATTATAGAGTCATACCATTCATTGGGTTGGAATTTCTGCTAATCAACTTGCATGACATGAATCTTAGGATTAGTATTGTCAATGATATACAATAGGAATTGACATTTCACCTATTTGTAAATATTTATTTCTATATCATACTCTTGTAAAACTTACATCCACTTTCCCCTTCATTCCCCAAGCTCATTCTGACTCAACATAAGCTTTGTGGCTAGGTCTAGTAAGATGGCAAGCACCTTATTTTTAAGGATGTAATGTCTAATTTTTTTTACTACATTCAATAGTACATATACTTGATTATCATTCCTGAAATAGTTTACTTTTGCATTATTTAAATTGTTACTCATCAAGGATATAGGGTCGTCATTTCCATCAATATTTTGAGTCAAGACTATAGACATGGTGTGGTTAGAAGAAATTGAATTTAAGTAAAAGTCCTTTGAGAATCTAGGACTTATTAAGACTGGGGCTTGACTGATTGCCTTCTTGATGTCATCAAATGCTTTCTTGGATCCTTCATCCCAAGATATTTTAGCATCTTTCTATAAGCATATCATTCAGGGGTTTGACAATCTTAGTAAATCTTGAGATGAACTTCCTTACAAAGTTGATCTTGCCAAAGAATGACTTTAGTTATTTTTGGCTATTAGGTAGCTCAATCTTGGAAATGGCTTCCACTCTCTCAAGATTTATGGAGATCCCTTCTTTGGTGATGACATGCCCCAATATTTTTCCTTTAGTAATGCAAAATATGCTATTTTTGGGGTTGAGGGATATGCCATACCTCCTACACCTTTCAAACACTTGATGTAGGTGGATGAAATTATCTTCTCTATTCTTGGAAAAAAATGTTAGATCATCCATGTATATGATGATGCATTTTCCTAATAGACCTTGGAAAGCATGGTCTATGGATCTCTAAAAGGTTTCCCCTACATTAATCAATCCAAAGGGCATTCTTTTGTAATCATATGTTCCCCATTTCATGGTGAAGGAAATCTTTATTCTATATTTTTTAGTAATAAACACTTGGTTATATCCAAAAAATCCACTCATGAAAAACATCATGAATAATCCTAAAACAACTTGGATGACCTGGTCTAGAGAAGGCAAGGGGTAATTTTCCTTTTTAGATTATTTATTTAGATTTTTAAAGTCTATGCACAATATAATTTCTCCATTATTCTTTCTAAGTAGGACCAAGTTAACAACCCAAGTGGAATGCCTAATAGGAAACACAATTCTTACATCCAATAGTTTCTTGACCTCCTTAAAGATCATTGGTTCCAACACAGGGTTGAGATGTCTTTACTTTTACCTGAAGGGTTTACAATTTTCCTTGATGGGTATGGTGTGAGTAATAACCCTTGGGTCAAATATTTTTAGATCTTCGTAGGACTAGGTAGTTACATCCTTACATTTTGTAAGCAATTCCCTAACCTTTCTATTTTCCATTTCAATACAAGCCTTTCCTATGTTCACTTTTTGGGACTGATCATGTTGGCCAAAATTTACTATGTGATAGTCCTTACCACTTAATTTAGGTACCTTAGGTGTTTCAATAATCTTGTCATAATCAAATAGCCTTTCTAATGAGATCATCCCTTTATGTATCTTATTTTCATTTAATTGGATGATTTTACCATTAAGCTCCCTTTTAGGAGAACTTTCATCAGCTTCATCAATAGTGTGAGCTTCAAAGCCCCAAAATTAGTCAAGAAATCTAGAATTTATTTATCATCATTGAAGAATTGAAAATGATTCACATTGTCTAGGATTGAAATGAATGGTACTAACTCAATACTAAATTTGGGAGAATCATGATTGGGCATGAAATTAGCTACAACAGAGGCAAACTCATCAATAGCTTTATTTTATTCCCTAGGGATAGACAAGATATTGAAATAATCATAGGATTATAGCAAGTCCCAAACCATAAACTTGTACCTCTTAAGGTAAGATAGCTTGTATTGATACTTGGTCCTTACTTGATTGACCACAAGTTCAAAATCTCCATAAACAAGGAGTTCCTTGACATTGTGATTAAAAGCAAGCTACTACCCTAGGATGAGAGCTTCATATTCTTCCAAGTTATTAGTGCATGGGAATTTCAATCTATAAGATTCATGATATTATTTTTATATAGGGTCTATCATTATAATACCAGCTCCTAATCCTGACTTACATCTAGCACCATCAATATATAGTCTCCATAGGCTAGGCATTGCAGGAGGGTTTTTGGAACCAGGTTCTTTTGTAGCTTCCAAAGTGAAGATTCCCAAATCATAATCTAGGAAGTTCACCTTTTCATTAATATCATTATATTATGTTATAATGTGTTTAATCCTTGGCTCTCTTTCCACCCTTATTTTATTTGGAACACCCTTCCAAGGGAACCATAAGTAGGAGTAGTCAATAGACATGTATCCATTTAAGGCGTTAGTCCATTCTCTACTAAGGATTAATCCATAAGCATAAGGGATATCCACCACTTTTATGTCCATGAATTTTTGAAATCTTGGTTCACTAACCAATTTCATATACACATTCAATAATTCCCTAATGACTCTTACTTTTGACTTGTCAAATTGTGTGATCACTCTATTAGACTTGATTAGGTTCAACCCAAGTTGTTCACATATCCCTACAGGAATGATGTTGGTTGAGGATATAGAATCTAAAAGGTAATTATGGACATTATTTCTTAATATCCTAACTATGAGTAGGAAGGGTGGAGACTCTACTCTAGTTATTTTCATAGTTACATTTACACTATCACTTTTTGGAGGCTTCCTAGGTTTTTTGGAAAATGATTTCAAGAGTAAGTCTCTTTGTTTTGTAATCTATGTTATCTCATGTAGAGTGATGTTGGATTTTATCTTCTTCAAATCTTCCATAATGTTACAACCAGTCTTTCTTGAAGGTTTAGCAGTAGGTTTGGAAGAACCACCCTTAGGGGGTTCAGGATCATTCTTTGATGTAGTGTCTAGAGGAGTCTCATAATTGTTAAGGGGAGTTAAAGTAGTCATGGTTATTTTTATTCTATATTTATTAGAGGGTAGGTTTACAATAATTTTTGGAATGCTTGAATCTCTTTAGGAATATTTTTCGTCTCATTATCCTCTTGGAAAGGAAACTGGAATGTCTCTACCATGTGCACTTGGTCAGATGGCTTTGACCCAGAAGGACTTGTAGTAGTATCTTTTTTTGGGATTACTTCAAATGTGTGAAGTTATTTTTGGAAAGATTAAAAGGCTTTTAAAAACTCAATGCAATCAATATCACCATGTTTATATGTGGCATATACCCTAAAATAGTCTGGCAAGGCAATATCAGTGAGATTAATATCCATGGTCTTTTTTCTAGAAGAAGGCTCACTAGCTTTATTTTTGTTGTAGAGGCTATCATTCTGAAATCTATTTCCAAGATTATTGAACTTTTGGAAGATGAATTTCCTTCTAGAGTTTTCATTATCATTTCCAACTTGTTTTTGTAGTTACAAGAAATCTATGTTGAGCTTTTGGACCATATTTAATATAGATTCATTCTCATTCTTAGGGATTTTAGAGCTTTGGACTTGGCTATTATTAGTACCATTGACTGGCACTAAATCCCTTTGGTCATTGGTGTTAGATCCATTAGTATCTTCATGACTCAAGAAACATAAGTTCTGATTAGGAACAACATGGCTAGTAGGTACGACATTTAGAGTAGGGAGTTGGTTCAAGGTTGGAGCATTTTGGTTATTTTTTTGGGAAAAGGTTCAATACAAACATCTAGGGGTTAATGTTTGGGATAAAATAAGACATTTTACCTTGGGGATGCATTTGGTCACTAATAACCATTGCTTCATAATAAGCCTAAGCCAATGTGTTGATAGTTGGGAGGGCCCTTTTTAGAAACACATAAGTCATAGGGTCCACTGCATCTTTGAAAACTTCTAGAGCTAAAGCCTTATTAGGTTTGTATGGATCCATAGTTCAACTAAAAATATTTTGTAACCTCACAATGAAGGATCTAATAGGTTAACTTGAATTCCTCTTAATGGTTTTGAATTGGTGATAAATGACATAGGAGCTTATGATCTTTCCAAATTGATTGATGAAAATAGTGTCAAAGTTATTGCATGAGGTAATACAATTATCAGGAAAATTGAGGAACCATTCATATGTGTCATCCTTGAATGTAAATGGAAACAACCTACATGATACATTCTCATGAATAACATTTAACAATCTTAAATCAGCCTTGAAATATTTAACGTGTTATTCAGTAGTTGCAAAACCAATTAGACTAAATATTGGAAAGTACTTTTTAGGATTACATGGTAAGTCATAAACTACACCTGGTATATTGATTGGGTAACATCTAAGCCATGCCATATATGGATGAATATTGAATAAAGGAACCCATTATAAGGGTGAATATGGTAGATACTTGGAATGCCTATGCCTTCCTCTATCTTTCTTGGTTGTTCTATGGGTTTCTAGCTCGAGTAAGGGTTCTCTAGTCTCTGAATGCAATATGGTCCTCATCCTTGGTAATTATAGCTTAAAGATTAAGGATCTTATTTGAAATATGGTGTGTCAAGTTATATTTCACAAAGGAAAACAATCAACATACACACTAATCTTATTTTTTAAAGATCTACACATAAAGGGGCAAAGGACACTGACCTTTGACTAAGCAAGCTCAAAGATGTGTTGAATTATGCAAAGATGACCATTCTTTTCAACCTGTGACTTAAGTAAATTCAATATTCATAATTAATTATCAATACTCAACCAAAATAAGTTGTCCTAATCTCAAATACTATGAATTCTTAAAACCTAAAGCTATATTTACTGGAATTTAACCATTTCTTTATAGAGAACTAAGATCTTTGCCTTATGAAGCACAAAGATAGGTGGGAAACCACTTAAATATCAAGGATCTTTACACTTAGAGTGAATAATAACTCATAAGGGTTAAAAATCCTTTAAACATAATGCAATAAATATCATAATTTATCAAATGGTCCTCCTTTTAGCATCACCAAAGATATTTCTCCTATTAATGCTTATAACTGCCTCATAGGTGCTCTTAGTGTTGATGAACACTTCTCATTTTAAGATCCTAAGAATCTAGGGCATGAGTTGTAGTTTGTGATAATTTGGGGTGTCTATGGTGAAATAGAAGTAGAGTGTGAGAGCTATCCACAATATTTGTTTAATTTGGTGGCTAGGAGCCACCAGGGTCCTATATATTTGAAACTTTGTGATATTTATGATCCACAAACTAACCTAAGTGGATATTAACAATGATCTTAAAATAAAGTGAGCTTTGATAAAGAAAATATAAAAAAGGAGGGTGAGATAGAAAATAAAATGTTATTACATGCTTCCATCTCAAATATCATGACAAGGTCTAATTTTTTTGAGCATACATGAACCAATTTATGATATAAAAAAGTATGAACCCAGATTCCAACATAAACCAGGCAAGCATAAAGTTAAATATAGAAATCACAATTAAGAACTATATTTACTTTAAAGAATTTAATATTTTAACATGAATATCATGAATACATCTAAATCTAGAGCAATTGAAATAAAGTATACCTAAGCTCCTTTAGCTAATCTAGTATAGCGCAAATTAACAACCTTATGACAAAAACTGTAGCTCAAAATGCAAATAACCATTCAAATCTAAGATATTAACATACAATTGAGAGATAACATAACCTTTTAACACACTATTTAGATAATCCTTTTATAATTCCTTAGTTGTATTAAAATGCTTTCTTGTATATAATTGTTTAGAGTCCCTCCTTTTACAAAATGGTAACCCCTAACTATTTATAGAGAACATAGGCGGTGTACTGATTAACTTCTCAAAACATCTGTATATAAGATAAGGAAAACCATCCTCTATACAAATATTACAATACACATGACCTCCTACATCAAATTTGGAAAAAATAACTAATATATGCTAATAGACTAACATATATGCATTACAAAATAATTTTCTTTTCATATTACATTGGTGGGTCCTCTTGGTTATCTTTACTTGAACATGTCCTTCACCCTATTGTGTTTTTCTTTAATCAGCTCCAAATCTACCATAGGTTTCATCAAATAATCCTCTTATTGATTCACTAATGTATTGAATTCTTTGTCATTTTTGGCCATGAGTTCTAGGATGCATTGTGCCTCTAAAATCCACCTTCTCAAGGTAAAAATGATGTCAAGGACATTTATGTTATCCCTAATAGACTAGCATTAGTTCTCTTTGATGTTTTAGATGAAGACATTAAATATTTTATTGAATTCTTCATCATCTATTAGGCCTATGATAGTGGGTTAAGAGGGGTTTACGAACAAGGTCTCTAAGAGCTTCTCCATTTTATCTATCAATTCCTTGTCCTCCTTCATGAAATTATTGACACTATTATACCAAGTGATTAGGTCCTATATTTTATCCATTATGACTCCCAAGAGGATGTTCAAATGTCCTAGTTTGATTATTTTGATGTCTTGGACCTATTTTATAGTACACACATTGAACTATTTAGTCATATGGTCTTTAAAGTCCTACCATTGAATGATTAATGTCTATGCCATCTCATTATGATGGGTCAAGGAAATTAATCTAAGATTAATGGTCTTTAATCTATCAAATATGTCAAGAAGATACTTATTCAGCATCTTCAATATGTCCTCAATGACTAAAAATGTAGCTTATGCTTCTAAGTCCTGCTTCTCCTTTTCTAGGTTGATGATTCTTTATTTCATTCCCTTGACCCTAGGTAAGGTCATTATTGATTGGGCCTCAACCAAAATTGATAAGTCCTCTTGACGGATGGGGTGATCCCCTATTTTTTCCCCTTGCACAAGAGTTAGACCTATAAAAGGCTCCACTCTTTGGAAGGTGAACTCCTCAGTGCCTATAGTGGCCTTCTTTGTTGTTACCTTCTCCAATCTAGTTGTGTCTAGATTGTAATGCATAGTGGTTGTTGGTTAAAATAATTTATGTACCTTTAGGATCCCAATCCCAATACCACTTTATGCTCCAAGATCCTTCATTCTTTTGACACTTTCTTTAGTTACTTCCATAATCCTTCTTTCTTCTTACTCCTTCATGAGCTCTCTAATCTAAAGTTTGATATCATCATGGGTATCAATACTTCTAGTCTTAGTAAGTACCAATGAATGTGATTGGGATGGAATATTTTAGAGCTTCTCATATATGAACCAATCAAGGATGATAGGTCTATGTATGGGTAACTCATCACTAAACAAGTTAACCTCATAGGTAGGATGGGTCCATGTCACTTTTGGCCTTTTGGAAGACCTAATAATAATGGACATCTCTACGTACCTTTTTTTTTTGATATACAAACTAAATCCAAAGCTATTTCCTTCACCTTTTACATCTCACCTACCTAGGGTTCTTCAACTTATGCCAACTTAGCTATGGCTTCCTTAATTCCCTCACCTTCCTGATCTGACCCATAGGTCTCTGCAAGCTCTTTGAATAATCTTTAAATTTTCTTGTATGGTTCTAGGGAAACCATATCAATTTTTGCTACTATATAATGTGGTTTTAGAGGTGGAATTGATGATAAAGGACCTTCTCCTATCCTTTTTCCAATTTTTTCTCTCTAGGTCCTTGAATTTAGAGCACTTACTATTATGGTAGTCTTGGAGGTACAATTGAGGTGGAAGGAAATAGATGATATTGCAATGGGTTCATCTTCTAAATTTATCTAGTTGGCTTATCCTCTCTTTATATTCCATGCTCAATTTTGAATCCATGTTGCCTACACCTGGCTAGTATTTCCTCAAAGTTTGCAGCTTTGTTGTAGTGATGGTCATATGGGATAACCCTATGCTCATAGGATACCTTGGTTAGTTACTTAGATTATATATGGAGGACAAATTTTTTATTTGGGTCTCATTTTTTGAGGTCATCCTTTTAAAAATGGAATGCATCATTATGTTTGGACATAACATCCAACTATTTCTTGCCATAGATCATGGTTTTTCCAATCAAGAATAGAAAAGGATGAAAAATGCCTTTCCTCTTCTCTCTTCATACATTTTCAATCCCTTGGAGGAGTTATGAAGCAATTTCTTGTTTAGATAGTTTTATAGGGACATGGACTATGAATCTATATGGTTGAGTCATGACTCCTTCCATCTTGATGATGGTGTAATCTGGGTAATACCATATGTCACCCATGGGCTTTACATATTTCTTGATTAGGGGGTGCACTCTAGGCATGGGGTTTCCTATGATAGTCTTAACCAAAGTAGGATATATGAAATCACAAATGAATTCCATGTGACCCCTATATTTAAAGATATATAATTTTGAATAATGATGGGATATGGTAATCTTGATATGAGAGGACCAATTCTTGATATCTAAAAAATGTGTGGAGGCCATCAATGAGTCCAACAAATAAGACATCATGGTGAATTGTTGGTTGGTCTTCCTTTTTATTCCATATAATTATCTTACCAAGTGGATGCTAATCAATTCTCCAATAGGTAGTGTTAGCTTCTTTTTCATCATGAAATATATGTAAAAAACCCATTTGGTGTTGACATAGGTTGTGGTTGCTACCCCTGAAGCTCATTTAAATAGGTCATGATGATCCTAATTCCTTCCCTAAATTATACAATATGGATCTTCCCATCATGGTCACTGGATATTTGGGTTCCCTAATTTAACCAAGGTCTTTGAATAATGTCAAAATTATGCTTGTTTGTCCACTCCTTGATGGTGGGAAGGTCTATATAATTCCTAGGAAGTTTATAATAGCCCTCAAAAACTACATAGGTAATGTATTCTATCCCTTTTGACATAATTTCCATAACTATCCAATCACCATAAATTCTATAATTGACATAGGTATAAGGATATCTATGCAATGGAGTACCTCTAGTTTTGTAGTTGCTCGATGAATACCAAACATATAAATTACAACCAGGTCATCCAATTTCCTCTTAGTTAATATGATCCTTTATTCATTATAAGTGAGATTTTACCTTTCCTCAACAACAAATAAGATCTCTGACTAGTTATTCATTCTATTATTGAGTGCCCTGATGCCTAATTTTGTGTCCCCAAAACATCTTCCCTCATTATCCATAGAGAAATACAATTCTTCCTCTTCTTTCCATTGTTGCCTAGCTTCTACCATGATTCCTTAATTGCCTTAGGTGTATGACTATCTTTTCTTTGTTCATGATGAAATTTGATTTTGTTTAATGCAATTGTGTCTCAATAGTCAAGAATTAGGGCTTTATGTTATTTTACTAAGGTTTCTTGGAGCTTTAATGGAGAAGGTGGTAGACTTCATAATTTTTTTCATGATTAAGATCTTATAGATATCATAATTTGTGCAAATTCTATCTTTTTGGGTGCACCAAATCTTTGGATTTGTCATTTAGTTCTTACATGGCACCTGCATGGCCTTCTTAATCTTGTTTCTGTGGCATCCCCATGAAAATCCCTTTGAAAACTAGCCATTCATTTTCAAATAAAGTCTTTTTATCTTTTATCCATTAGATAAATATCCCCAAATGAGTGTGAACCATTGATGAAGATCCTGGAGGTTTCCTTTGATTGGTTGTTTAAATATTGAATTACCTAGTTATGCCAAGTTGTATATTTTTGCTTCTTTAGGATATGACTTTGGATTTTGGTGTTAGAATGAGCATGTTTCTTCCACATGTTGAGATATCAAGATTTGGCATCCTCATTTAAATAGTCATCCTTCATTTTTCTTTGTTAGGTCAAGACCTTTGATTAAGCATGGTCCACAGGATCAGTGAGATGCACACAATTAAATTAGTCTCGAGTCCTTAGTAAAACTTTAGGTATAAAATGCATTCTTAAGGTTTATTTATGTTGATAAACACTAATAAACTTAGGATAAAATGTTTCATGCTAAGTTTTATATGTTAATATGCTAAGGGCCTTTTTAGAGAGTTTTAAAAAAATGCCTTCTTTTCTTGGCTAAAAGATTGGATGAGGTTCAATTTGATGGCCTCAGTAACATCAAATATGTCCTGATGATTGTCAAATGTAAGCCTACAAAATTCCTTTGGTTAAATGATGAAGTACCTTGTGTCATGTTCTCAGGGACTCTTAGGATTTTGGAGTTGATGTAGCCCATTAGATCAAGATCAGCGATGCAGTGAGGATCATTTATCATGATTCAAGAGGTTGAAACTGATTGGCTTTGAACTTTGAGGAGCCCCTTTGTCTTCATGCCATTGGATCAAGTCTCTAGGTAAACACAGATCATTAGATCTATAAAAGTGCACAAATTTTAAGTTAGTCCATTTAGTTACATATAGGCTTAAGTTAAATAATTAGTCTTAAGTTAATAGTGTTAATAAACATGATGAACTTAAAGATAATTTTACTATGCTAAGCCTAAGGTCAAAACATTAAGGTGGACCCCTTTTAGACTTAGGTAAAACTTTGGATGAGGTTCAACTTGACGGTCTCACTAACATCAAAGATGTCCTCATGAGTCTCAAATGATGGGAGCGAGGCTATCAAGTTAAATCCCATAGGAGCTTTTTCATAGTAAATGGGTTTTATGTGTAGTTCTTCTTGGGTGATCTCACACCACTAGATTAGATCTCTATGGAATCAAGAGTCATTAGATTTGTGTTTAATTTAAATTATTAATTTAGGGTTTGATATGTGTATTAGTTTATACTAAGGTTTTGATCTCAAGGTGTTGTTCATGTTAAATAAAGATGAAGACATTTAAGATTATAACCTAGGCTAAACATTAATAAAAGATTTAATCCTAAACGAAAGGGGCCTATGCACTTAATAATTATACAAAGTTAGGAGGCTAATAAAAGAAAATGGGGGATAAGAAATAAAAGGGGCATAAATGTGATTTTATATTAAGATTTGGGCATGTTGAAAACATAATCAAACCTTAATATAAAATTAGACTTAGGGTTTTTCAAAAAAAAAAATCCAATTTCTCGTTAAGTTTTTTCCTACCATTTTCTTGAGTTTAAATCATAGGGATTTTTCTTGGGAACCCTACCTTTCTCCATGGAACCTACATTTCATCATCTAAAGGCAATTATTAGTAAGGTTAGTCCATAACGAATAATCAAAATTAAGCATTTGGGGATTCATTCACTTTTTCAAGTGGAAAATATTCAAATTCTAAGAAAGAATAACTTCTTCAAATCCAATCTAGGATATAGATGTTTTAAAAAAATTAAAAGGGTCCCTATTTTATATAAGCAGAAGAATGGGTGGTGTTTTGGTCTTAACACATAGTTCATCCTTAAAAAAAGAACTACTTGCGTATAATTATTCCTCATTAGTTATTTCTCATGTTAAATTGACATGATCACAAGTAACCAAAACTAAGAGTAGATACACCAAGGAAGTGAAATATTACATAATGCAACCTAAACTGATCCTTGAGTTGTAATACCAATACACACTCAATGTGAGGAATGTCAAACTCAATTAAAAATGTGTCCATGATTGAAAAATCAATGTTGAAGTCAATAAGTAACATTGCACACTCTGTATATGGACTTTGGACTAAGCTAATATGGGTCCACATAAAGGAGAGAAATCAATGCACAAGTGATAATGCATACTCAACAAATGTATATTAGACATGACTAACAATGTGTCCATGAATGAATAATTAGTGTAGTTGATACCTAATTGGCATAGGTAATAGTTGTGGAAATTATGTGTGAAAAAAGAAAGAAATGAGGGCCCATAACAACCCATTTGAGATAATCAAAAATGATGCCCATAAATTTTACAAGTAGCACATCATGCTCAAGTGTTGGATGTTGGAATTGGTTGAGAATGTGTCTATTAGAAATCAATGTTTGTGGTGTCTAAATAAAGCAACACACATGATAATGCAAAAAATCATAGATAGACACTAAGCTATGTAAATAATACATATGAGAATAGTACAAGAGAAAAATGTGGTAAAATTAATGAAAGAGAGGTATAAAATTTAATTTTCATGTGAGAGGGTTTGACCTCCTACCAAAATAGACCTCACCCTCTATCTTTATCAATAAAAAATATAAGAAAAGTGAAATAATAATAATCAAAACTCTCCTTGAAATATCTTCTTAAATGATATTTTTTTTTATTATAATAATTTTTAAAAAAATTCCTTTTTTTAATAAACCCCACCAATAAACTATTCCACCATATGCCCACCACTCATATAGCAACTTTATAAAATGTTCAATGTAGTATTAATCAACTCTATCCAAAGCTCTTATCAAAATATTTACATGTTCAACATAATAATACCAATCAAATAAATTGATATTAAATATTGAAAAGTAAGCCCTTTTTTTATAAACAAATTTAAACCTTATTTGAAAAAATTATGTTTTTCCTAGAATCACAAGTTTCTATAGTAGGTGGTTTTTAAAACCATGAATTTGCAAAAAAACATGGATTTGAGTCTTGAAAAGGGTGTTTGACTAAGTTGATTTGAAATGAGAGTGGTCAAAATCTAAAACTTAATAATGATGATTTGTTTGGTGGTTTGAGGGAAGCATGCAAAACATGATATGGAGGACAACTTCCATGATACATTTAGCTAGATGAAACCATGGAAGTTTTGAGAGGTATTTTTGACTATCATGAATAGATTTCCATTATGCCAATAAGTTATTCTAAACTATGGCTTGATCAGGTGAGATGAAATCATAGCTTTGATGTTTATCTTTTTATCCAATGTTAATTCATGTAAGTGCCCAAGTGCCTATGGAATTCGATGTGATAAGTATGAACACAATCCAAGAAAGCTACAGCTAAAAGGAAATGAGAGTTCAAGTCATTTGGTGATTGTCACAACTAATTTATGGTTCAATTATGTTTTTAATGTCACTATTTGAGTACCTTTGATTGTAAAATTCCAATGCAAATAATATATTTGTATGACCTTGACAGTCATGAGGATAGTCTTAAAGATATGTAGACTTAATGACTTGAAATAAAATTTATATGGCTAATACCACATGAAAATACATTTGAAATAAGACAAATAAAACCATGCATGCAAATATACTCTTAATAAATTTGATAGAATATAATGAAAATTTCATTTTGAAGCAAAAAAATACATGCAAATGGTGATGACATTAATAAGGCTAATGGGTTTCTTATATATAGGCATGCTCATTCACTAGATAAGGATATCACAACAGAGTAGCTAGAGAGAGAGAAATAAATCAACAAAGATCAAACCTTATCTAATAAAAAATAAGTAAATTCCATTTCCAATGCTAATGGCAATAGGAGAATAAGACTCTAGATGAACACGCAGATCTATAAGTTTCTTCT
>JARHVA010005044.1:1055000-1117500 GCA_037957365.1 Torreya grandis | reverse complement strand
TTATATATACACTAGTTTTTCATCATGTATCTCACCAATTTTACACCAGAATAAATCTTATAGTTGTCTATAATAGTTGATTCAATTTTTGCACTAGTAATTACTCCAATACCCAGTATATTGAGTTGTGTAGGGTTAAAATTAAAACATGATTTTGACTTATAGGCACATCTATGACTAGAAAATAGATTGGGAAAGATTAACTTGGCTCTATACGTCAAGTAATTTTAACCAAATTATACACATCAACTCCATATCAATATTTCATCTCCATAAGCATAATTCAAAGTTTGTTTCAATTCTTTGGCCAAGAAGAGTACAATTATCTCTACATGGGTTAATCAACATTGAACTCATGGCATCTCCTAAAGAAAAATATATGCAACACAAGTAATATTTGGTGTCACCTTCTTCATTTTACATTATTAGTTTCATTTGATTCATTCTTAGAATAGAATGGGTGGAAAATGTATATAGTTGAATTCGGTCAAGAAAGAACAAGTATTATGTCTTTTGTGATCATGTATCTAGAAGCTCTAACTTTGAATTAAGCATCCATTGGCCTATCTTGTTTTAGTCCCATATCTTATCATTTTTATCATTCACATTAATGTTATCATTGTATTTATTCTTCTATCTCAACCTCATATTATTCATAGGGATCCATGGTCTTTTATTTTCTATTTTACCTCACTATCTTCCCAATTTTAGATAGTACTACTTTATTTTGATTATCATGTTCTATGTGGTTATTTGAATCGAGTGGTGTTATCCTAGCATATCTTTCAATAATTTTCTGAGACACATTTCATTTGGGTATATTTTTATTACCATTGTATCCCTTTTGAGTTAATTTGGCATGTTATTGATTTTTGAAAATAAAATTTGGGGGTCTACTATTCAAAGGTTCTTAAGACACATTTTACATTTAACACTTATCTATATAGTGAGAGCATAATAATAAAATATCAATACAACAAGTTCAACACTTGCATTTATATCTAAATTTTATATTGTATAATTTAATTTTCATTCTTGGACCAAGTTAAGGGCCTAGGTGAAGAGCACTTAGACCACATTTCATATGATCTAGTAACACACACATAGTAGAGGGACAACCACATCAAGCTAAGTCCCCTTTTGGGACTATGTACGTACCTTTCAATTATACATGGATTTATGAGGACAAAATGGCTATTACCCTTTCCCATTGTCCCCACTTTTACTTTTAATTTATATTTGGTTTCATATGCAGACCATTTCTAGTGTTTTTTATGGAAACAAATGTCAAACATAGACTCTAGCATGCAGCCACGTATTCATGATGGGATAAAAAACATATACAAGTAATCCCACATAGTTTTCTAATTTTTAGGTTTGTTTCATAGTCAACATAAAAAATATTGGTCTATCATGATAAAATTATAGGTTTATGTTGTCTGAATATGTCGATCACATTCAAATCAATCAAATAGCCAAATTAGTAGATCTAAAAGCATATTTATCAGCTTAGTATTTAGTCATAGTCACTTAAAATCTTATGTTTCCATATAAAAAATAAGTGATCATATGTATTCATGTCTTTTCATTAAAAATCCTAATCATTCATATGTTATAAATAGATGTGTGTGAATTCCTATTTTATTTTCAATTTATCTTACTTGCATGTTTGTCTAATTAGATTGATATTTCTTAATCATAAATTTGATAAAACACCTATAAGTCACTAATCTCAAAATAAAAATGTGAAATATGTGAAATGTAGTATCATCTTTGAATATTTATATTAAATTGCATCATAGTATTGAATATAGCACTAAATTACATATGAAAGATGTGTTAGATATATAATAAAATCACATAAGCATGATGTGCATGATATGTATCATGACACAAGATTAAAGTAAATAGTATAGGTAATTTATGATATTAATCATGGTGCCATAGTAATAAATAATGAATAAACAAATGATGGCATGCAATGTCACGTATTTTATATAAAATATCACACATAAATCCTAAATTCCACGTACAAGGGACATGTGAATGTCACAAAAACACAAAGACATGGGCCACACTCAAATGGTATAATGATTCCATAAGAGTAAGAACATTTATATATTGCACACATAAGGCCGAGGGCCACACAAAATAGTCAAGTAAATCCTATATTATCATGCAATAAAGTAAATATGTAAAGAGAACTATAGAGAAAATGAGACTAGTCTTAATAAACCATATGTATCAATGTCATTTTTAGCAAATAGCATTTTCATGTAACACAATGTAAAGTATAAGTGATTATCAAGACACTTGTATGATATATAACTCAACATGGTAGAGAGGTTGTGGATAGAAACAACCTATTAAAATGTTCATGGAGAATAAAGAGATTACCCTAGCTTAGCAAGGTTGTTGGGTAAGAGAGGAAGCCTGACATTAGATATCCTTGTTAAATTATTTCTTGTGTCAAACTCAAGTACCTTGTGTAAATCAATGTGTATTGAAAACTAAAATATGTTATTTACATAAATTAGAATAAATATCATATGTAAATAAATAAACTAGTAAAAATTTTAAAATGTTTTTAGGTCATGATTTTTAATTTTTTTAAATGTTTTTAATTTTTTCAATTATTAAGATATATGATTTTTTTTGGAATATTTGAAATAAAAGGGGTTTGAAAAGTGATAAGAATCAAGGTTTCAAAAAGAATAAATAGGAAGGAGTTGAAAAATCCTCACCAAGGTTCTAAAGCATAATATGGCAATAAGGAGGGAAAATAAAGTGTCCTTAATGTATGTGTAACTTAGGTCATAGAAATGTAGAACAAATGATGAATATAGATAAAAATTTACATCATCCTCAATGAAAAATAATGTATGTGTGTTCATATATTATATATGAATACATATATGTGACATGTAAGTATAATGAAATCCATAACATGATAAATTTGCAATAATAAGGAAGTGTGGTGCCATACAAAACGTTCATTGAAAGTAGTGGAAGGTAATTATTATAATTTCTTTAAATTATTTTGAAGATCAAAAGGGCAAGTGTCAAAAATGAACATAAATCTAAGGGATAGAATAATTTTTAGATAAAGAATATAATAGGTAACAATCAAGAAAAATTAAATAAGATAAATAAAAATGCAAGTAGCTAACCAATTATATCTATGATGGACATGTATGAATAATCCGTGGTATGATATGAATGAATGACTTCATGTGAAGAGGAAATGTCAATTGTGTATATCCCTAAATCTGAATAGGAATAATATGTTGTACTATAACCATTTGAATCACTTCGCATATATCCATTTAAACTTTTATCCTTACGTATAATAAGAGAATATTTAATTTTTTGTAACTCTAGTGAATCTCTCTTAATAACCTATGGTGCCTTAGGGGATGAATATATCTTTTTAAGTGTCACTTTCTAATTAGGAGAATGTAAGATGATGTTTGAAATTCCATAATGATTCTCATATATAACTATATCATGTTCATAATTATATGGATAAAATTATTCTATAATATGCTCATGCTCACTAATATATGGATAAATTGATTATGTAATATGTTCATGATTACTAATAGATGGAGAAACTAATTTCATAATATACTTTAGAATATTTAAAGCATTATCTTGAAAAGTTATATATATATATATATATATATATATATATATATATATATATATATATATATATATATATATATATATATATATATTAATTACCATGTTACATGATGTATTTGTTAGGATAATATTTTGTAGGAGTAAATATCATTAGTTCAACAGGATATTCATATTTGATTCCTAGAATTTTTTACCACTTGATTAGAATGAATATTCTAAAGACATTTATGCACTATAGAAGGTAATGATATAATTTTTTGTATCCAAGGGTGTCCTAATAGCATATCAAAGACCCATGTGCTTGGTATAATGAAGAATGGAGTGGAAAATATGAGAGGTCCCATTTGTAAATGTAGCATTATATGCCCAATAATATAATGTGAATGACCATAAAATGCATTTAAAAATATAGTAGCATCATATATGTCTTGATCTATATAAATAAGAGAATATAGGAGTGTTATGGTGCATAAATGTTTTCTTGATCCATTGTCTATCATAACACTATGTATGGATTGCTTATCAATATATGTTTGAATAAAAGGTGCATGTTTGTCTAAATCATTATCAATAACTTAACTAACATTAAATATAATCATATGATATGTTTCTTATTTAATTTCAATTGTACCAATGATTTTATCAAGTGGATGCCCATATGTATAAGGATGAGGATGAACGTTATATGCATAATGTACTTCATAATTATCCTTGTTACTTGCTTCATGATTTGAAAAAGGATATATCTACATTTATAGCTTTGAATTATCATTTACTTGTGGCTTATCCTCTTCATTAGTTGTGCCAATGTCATTAATATTCTCATTAATGAGATCTTGACTCTTATCCTTAAAATTGAAACATCTATTTATATAATTCCCAATACATTTATGGAAATCATAATATGAATTGTCATTAAAAAAAATAGATTATGGTGTAGACACATCTACTTCTATTGGTGGAAGAAGAGTGATGAGATTTCATCCAATTAGATTTTGTAATAATACATGAGGAGGTGATGGTAACCTTGAAATTGTTTTCTTAATGGAGCTTGTAATTAAATATTTTGTGTTGGTTTTTAGATAACATTGACTATCATCTTAGCTTCATTGTTGATTTCATTGGGTTTGCTCTTATAATTTAACTTGCTTTGAAATTTGAGCATTTGAGATCTTTTCATCAATCTTGATATAAAAGTGTGTTAAAAAATAATTTTTTAAAGGATTAAAAGCCTTTAGTGATTGAAGAGTAAGATAATAGAATCATCTAAGATCATAATATTTGAGACTTATTGGAAATATTTTTGTCAACAAGTTATCAGGATCTACATAGTCAAAATAAACTGAGTGGAATGCATGAAAATATTGTTTAAAATCACCTTTGACTTCATATAAAAAAATATTAGGGGCCACAAAGTCAATAGTAATGGATAAAATGCAATTTCATGTTCTAAAGGGTTATGTTATAAAGAAAATGACTCCAAAGAGGGATTAAGATGAGAAATAGTTTCCTCAATTTGAGATAGCTTAACTTTTAAGGCAAGAACTGCATGTTTGAGACTATAATTTATACATGTTATTAGAGAAGTGTAATTATAATGAGTAGACATAGGCATGGATACTTTTTAGAAACCAAGTTATGTTTCCAGACTAAGATATGATGCTATGAAAGTAATAGGAGGTGTAAAAATAGGAAAAGATGTAATAGTAGAAGAAGCAACATTGGAAAGACTATCTTGGGATCCTTTATTTTGTTCATCTCTATCAACATATAAGAATGAAATAACCTTTTTGATGTTTGAAAATATATTTCATAATTTTTTTCTTTAGTTTAACTAGATTATTCTTGAGTATTGGCTTTTGAAATGAGAGCCATGATGCACCCTTCAAGAGGATGTGGAATAAGAAATGGAAGATCATTTAAAATTATAAATATGAGACAATGCATAACATATTATTCCTCTTGTTCCAAAGTCATTTCATATTTAAAATAAGATATTGATAATAATAATAATAATAATGATGTGATATAGTAGTGCACACATTTTTAATATGAAAATCTTGATATTGAACATTGTTTTTTATAACTTTTTGATTAACTTAAAATTTAATCCAAGTGATAATATAATGAATAGATTGATAAAAAATAATACAAGATGGAAAAATAAATTTCATGATTCTATATTTCATATGAAAAAATCATTCACTCATTAATCCCAATATGAGTACAATACAAGAAAAAATCAAGGTATAAAAGTGTCTAGGCAAGGGTTTGAATGATTGTGTGGGCTCTCATATATACTTGCTAATTTATAGATTAATGTTAGCTTAATATTTCATATCAATAAATATAGAATCTAAACCATGCTTGTATCCTAGTATCATATCTCTAACTATACATTGAGAGTAGCTTCCCTAGGTGATACAATCCTATCAAGGTCACCATAAATCAAATGACTAAAAGAGGATTCCTATGGTATAAAAAATGACTATAGACATTTCCAATATATTTTGAGGTATGTGGAAATTAAACTATTTTTTTATATTTTTATAATGTCTATGAGTATTGGGGAAGTACCCCTCACATCATTGTGTCAGTAAAATATATCATTGTGTACCTTGTAATGACAATCACTAAGTAATTTTAAAACTCACAGAAAAAAGTTTATAAAAAAACACAAGCAAATATAAAACAAAGAGAAAATAAAAGTGAAATATTTTTGTGTTTATAAATTGATAAATTTAAAACCAAGGTTTGGATAAAGAGATTTTATGTTGGATGTCTATCCGGGGTGATAAGATAATTTATTCAACAACAAATTACTCTAGATTCAATGAAGATTTACTCATGGTTTAAAATGTCTATCCAATGTCTAAGGTTTTTTTATTTCATTGTAAGGAAATTATAAAATTTTGAATGAAATCCTAAGACAAATATGAATCAAACAACAACTAGTGTTCTAAATAAAATGGGTTCACCAGAATGTTTGATGTTATTTTTAATTTAATAATGAAATTCTAAGAAGAAATAAATTATTGAAATTTTATTTTGATCTAAAAAAATATATAAATTTGAATGTAAAGTATAGAATTTATATAACTAAAAGTAAGTTAAAATAGTAAATTGACAATAAAACATGCAAACCTAGCCTAAACTAATTTCTTTCTTACTGTGAAGGTTAATTCTGAATTAAAATTACTTGAAAATACCTATGAACTATGTCATAACCAAAAGTAAGAATTAATTTTTTTTAGGATTAGGCTCGACAAAGAGGATAGGACCACATTACATCCTTGTTTTTTGACTTCAGATCCATTCTAGTTGACTATGGGACTAATTTTATGATCTCGATGTGCGCACTTATCTGAGAGGGTTTATTGTCTGACTATGTGTCCCAATTCATCATGTAGAATACCTGAAAAATGTAAACCCTACCTCATGTATAATAAACACAATAGATATCAAATGAAAAGGGGGAAATAGATTAAGGAGAATAGCTTAGTTATCCTCATAAAACTGCACATAATTTGAGTGTTTCCTACATAGCTCAAATGGGCCTCAAGTCGATGTAGGTGTCCTTCCTAGAATGAGTATGTGAATCTTAACTTTAATATATAAATTTAACAAGATATATTTATCAAAATTCATGAAATTTATTTCCCTTAACCTATAATAAAAAAATTATCCTTGACCTATGACTATTAGAATGCTTCAGAATTAGAATTGGGTGAAATAGTGCTCTTTTGTTCAATGTGCAGTAGAATTTCCAAGTGATCGATAGATGTGTTTAGAGAGGAATTGATGTTTTTATATAGAGGAATATATTTTAAATTTATTATAACTAAACTTTATAAAAGTTTTGGAGGGGTAAAATGGAATCTCTCAAATGTTTTAAAAAAAGTCATAATGTAGGGGATAAGGCCGCACTAATGGATAAGGTTGTAGTGTGGCCCTGTCCAACCTATTATGGTATTATCCCAAGAGATTAAATAATTTTATAAATGGTATGATAGGAGTATTAAGGAAAATAGGGATGCCTAAATGATATTCTAAGTGGTTGTAAGATATATTAAAGAGTAATGAATGCTCTTATAGAGATTTTAAGTTAATGGACTAGTGAGTAGACCAAGCAGGTAAGGATGTCAATATTAAACATTGGAAAGCACATACTAATAAAATTTGAGTATCTAAACATTTTCATGCATAGTATTTTAGGTCTAATCATAAGAGGAATCTGAATACAACCAACATGATTTTAATTATCTTTGTCAAATCCACAACATTTGAGTCTTGTTTGTTTTAGGTCATCTTTAGAATATCTAAGTTTTTGGTTTAACTAAAGGGAAGTAACATTAATTCATGAGCCTTAATACACTATCAATTTAAATATTAAATTATTTTTTATTATAGTGTTAGTGAAGAGTGGTGGGTCATCAAATTTAAAGAGGATATCATCATTAATCATGTCTTCTTCAGGAAATGCTACAGAATGTTTCTTAGAGGAAAAGGGATGAGAAATGGTTTTAATAGCATAGACTTATGTACCTTCAAAAAGTTTTGGAGGTGATTCAGGCTCACTAGTTAGGGATTCTTTGATGTCTTATAATATTTTCATGAGAAATTTACGTAATTCCAGAAAGTTGGGGGCCAATTCATGGGCATTTTCATAAATTAGAGGAAAATGTGTACATGGTATTTTAATAGCATATACGTGTTCCTTAGTTTAGGCTTGGTAAATACCAAGCCTATAATTTTTACACATTATAGTGCATACACATTATTTATAGCATAGTTAACAAATAAAACTTACATTTTTACCTCATTTACAATTTCATTCTACTCATACCACACTCACATTTGCTTTCCAAGAGGAGACAACTGCCACTGCACTCATACACCACAAATCAGTAATGCCACACTCAAGGAGAGGTATCTAAATTAAATTTCTATTAATAAATAGAAAATTTAGTATTTTTTGGATCTACATTATTTTTTGCTAAAACCATTTATTTCTTAGTTTTTACAACTTGTTCAAGAGTGAGACTAAATGTGCAAATTATAGAAGAATAAAATAATCCATAAAACCCTCCTATAATTCCAAAAGATCCCCAGGTAGTCAAGAGTATTTGGCCACATATATAGTGGAAAATAAAATACAAGTTGAAGATATAATTTAAATAATGAGGAACCTTTGTTTGATGAACACCCACTGTACTTCTTTGGAAAATGCCTTAGATTCATTACCAAGCCAAGTTGATCTAATAATGGGTCAAGTTTATAGATTGACATATTATAGAGAAATGTAGGTCTTACTATGCTAACAAATTATTAGTGGATAGTGTGAGAGATTGAAAAATAATAAAATATAAACTTTTAGAAATATTCATTAACCCATCAACCAATGCATTCCCTCCATTATCATGCAAATGGTTCTCAATCCACTAGTGATAGCATAATTTGATAAGAGTTAAATTTTGAGATGGATGGTGGATGGTCTTTAATTATTCACGTTGTAACAATCATGAGGTTCCTTTATATTTTTTGATGAAACTTTACTAAAATTTTATCTTCAATGAAATTGTTAACTATTTTAGCTACTTAGAGTTTTAGGGCTGAGAAAAAATATTTGCATGTGATATACCATGTGCATGTCATACACCTAATAAGCTTGTAAGTGTTTGTATCCAAAATCCACTTTAGCCTTAGATAATCCCCTCTAAACTAAAATAATTTTTATATATTGACACTTTTCAATACACTTATTGACACCCTCAATTTACATACGAGTAAGATTTTTGACATCGATATTGGAGAGGGTGGACATGGGGATGCTCTATCTAACACTTATGGTATGTGGTGTTATTTGTACTATAACATCAAATGAGAATGGTGGTGCTTCTAAGGGGATAGATTCTATGTTTATGACTGATGACTTTTTCACATGCATGTATTTTGGACACCTTAAATTCACCTCTATATGTATCTTATATATTCAACATGTTGCAAAAAATTAGAATACAAATTAATAATACTTGATATTTTAAATTTTAGATATATTTGTATTTAAAAGGTAAGAATTAATTTACATATAAAAATTCAATAATGTGTGTGTGTGTGTGAGTGTGTGCGCGCGTGCGTGTGCGTGCGTGTGCGTGTGTGTTTTAGGAGAAGACCGTCCCATCATTTTATAGCTATATTATGGGTCATGTACTATTTCATATGTTATTGTTACTCAACCAATGTATACATATATGGAGGTATTTTTTTATTAACATTATACTTCATGTACATGTATTTATTTGTATAGATATTTTGAACTAACAATCATATTTTTTTATTTAGTTGATGACCATAGTGGAGACTCCTCCATCTATATGGTTGATAATAAAGATAGGCATTATTGTTGTGATTTAATATACACACCAACTCACTAATGTATAATAGCCTATAATGTTAAATTTTAAATATAAAGTTTTTAAATATTTTTTCTATGTACACTTGTGAAAATATAATGAGCATAATGTATTATCTATGTAGGATTATCTAGTGACATCTAACAGTCTCAATGAGATGAATATTAGGGTGCCAACACATGTTTTTTTCCCCTTTAATAATCATGTGTGTGGCTCAACCTACTTCTAACCCTGTTGAGTGTTAAAATAAAATTGAGCATGACCATGACATTTTTGTAAGTGCATGTTTAAATAGTTATTGTATAATTTTAAAATTAATTTTTTAACTTGGTTTCATGTCTGCTATGTAATTTTTATAACAATATTTTTATATGAATAGGCTTAGTTGTAGGTGAGCTATGAGTATAAAAGTACTTATAGTCAAAACTTGGAGTAATCTAAGGCATTTGAGGGATTTCCATCTATGAGTAAGGATTCTTATGGAGATCTTTATACAAGTAAGGAAAAGAGATGGAGACTATTTTATGATTAGGATATGTCTTACATGATGTAATTTGTGCATATATGGCATTTTCTTAGCATTCTATTATGTTCACATTTTGTATAGATTTATGGCTTGTGTGTGTGTGTGTTCATATTTTATAGTGATCATATTTATGCATGCAATTTTTTCCACATTATTATTTCAAAACTAAATTTTATGGTTGTAATCACTTATTTAAATATTATTATCTTTAATATTTCCTTCTTGTACAATGTTGAATAAATCATTATCATCAAAAGTTATTCTATAAATTAAGTTTAATCAACAAACTCCTAATAAAAATAAATCATAGAAAGAGTGAATTCAATATAATTGAATACATTAAAAAATAAAAATTATATAAAACTAAATGAAATTCTTTGTCGAATAACAAATGAGTGAGTTACCTTTATAAGCACCAATTGTGATTTAAAAAAAGGACAACCAACATGAACATGAGAAAGAATTAATAAAATATATCAAAGGACCAAAGTGAATTCAAAACATTCCACTAAGGTAGGCTTAAAATGGGCTCATTTTAGTAAGCACACCAAATTACTAACATCATTGTACATTGACTAAAATTTAAAATTGACTTGTTAACCACTAACACTAGCCTTGCCTAAGGTTTCATGGTTATAAAACTAATATTGAATGTCCTAATGATTTCATTGACTTAAATTGGTGGAAGCACTACATTATTTATTAAATTTATATGGGTATGGACTATTATAGCCCAAATTTTTACACTAGAGAAGTCATAAATACCTTATCAAATTTGGGGTAACATGGAACTATATCTATAAGTAGACAAGCTACTACACGAGATAGATCTCTAGATTTGAAAGGGCTAGCTTCCTTGATCTTTATTTTAGGATCACACACTATAGTATACTAATCAATATTGGGTGTGAAAAGGTAATAAGGAAACATAAATTAATGAAGGTGATACACCAAAAATAAGTCCGCGGAACACACTTGCATCTACACTAAGAAATAACACTATTAAAACTAACCTCAGCTTAATGTCTTTCTAGCACAAGTGTTTCTCATAAAAGGTAGATTGTTATGAATATCTAGAGGTGGGTGAAAAATATCTATGATATTATACATTAATATTATGTCACACACTTCAATGTACACTTTAAAAACATATACACTTCATGAGACATGTTAGAAGAGATATCACTCACACAAAACATGCAAGAGTAAAATGGAAACAAGGAGAAGACATACATCACTTGTCAACCACATATACCACTTGACATAATTAGGCAAGAGTTGAAAATAAAAATAAAATTAATAAATTTATTCAATTTCAAACAAGTAAGGCTTTACCATAACAATTATGGATCCCTTTATAAAGACAAAAAGGCTTGCATATATAGAGTATAAGAGAGGAGAGAGAAGAAGAGAAGTTGGACAGTCACAAGACCAAGTGTAAAGACTTGTAAAATAATTATAATTTAAGATAATTAAGTTTTAAATAGGTCAATAATTTATCTTTGACAAGTTTCGATTTAAATTATGACACCTTCCTTGAGGTTGGAGTAGAGATCTTCATTGTCTCTCATTGAAACTACCTTGATAATGAGGAGTTCACAAACTAACTAGAACTATTTTATAATTAATTTAAACACTTGAAATAAAATGAAAAGGTTTAAAAAATATTTTAACAACCCTTATATTCCCCTCAACTGATGAACTTATTTTCACCATGTGTCATTCACTCTCTTGTAACTACTCACTAGACATTTAGGTCTAGATTTCCACACTTGTCACTTAGGTGACCTAAAAATGTTCATGAGATTAATTTTAATGATGTATGAATTATATTAAATACATATTTTTCATTTTTTATATCAAATATACCTCAAGAGGCTTAGTATGACACTTCTCACTTCACACTAGGCAGTCATTTTTGTTTTCTCATTATCCTATTTAGACTACTTACAATGAATAGTATAGCAGAGGGCTTTAAAGGCATGAATGAGGTTATAATGGTATATTATGAGTTATAAAAAATATATACACACCTCCCTCAATGGATTTATTTAACTTATTCCCTTTTGTACCTATGAATCACATCAAAAATTGTGAACACCTAGAATTAAGTTTGTCCATATAAGTGACAATCTAGAAAAATTAGATGTAAAGGAGCCTAGGAGAGTGATAAAAATGTCAAAAATACTTTCAAGGCAAATTTTCCACTTATACATGCATATCCCTTCATTTTTTCTTCATTGGGTTTATATAAGGGTTTTAGGTCTTTTAGCTTCTTAACGTTGATTCATAAAAGTTATATGTCTAACTCTCAAACTAATTACAATGAGATTAATTTTAGGACCTCATAAACTATACTCAACTAATTTAGGCACCATTTATCTCATCTTTATAGATATGAACAAAATAAAATGGCTCTTGAGCTCCTTCTAAGCATTTTGGGTACCCCTAAGATAGGTTTAGGCCAACATTGATCAATTTGAGTTGATCTATGAAAAAAATTGGGTCTAATCCATCCTCAACTATCCCCTAAAGGATATCTCATTAATTTTATAGATAATTTATTCATGGAAGTGTAATTATAATCCATGAGGGTTTAGGTCTAGTTCTAGGCCTAGTAGAGCTAGATTGTATTTCTATAAATATAGCCACCTGTGGGTGATATAATGATTGTAGGGAATTTTAAATATATATTAAACTTATATAATTCTATAAAACATCCTTAAATTATTTAGTACTCTCCATTTCATTCTTTCCTTATTCATGTACCATGTTTACATGATGTCTTGTTCATGGAGTGCCCTCTGTCTAAGATAAAATGGAGGATACGTACCCTATTGGTAAAGACTAAATAATAAGATGGAGGTATATTAAGACTCATTAATATGATCTATATCAAGTTTAAAAACATTATCGTGCTCCAATAGACCTCAACATCAAATTATATCATGACTAGCTTTTAGGACTACGAGGACTGTGTGTAGGGTTTTAGTTAGACTAAGTTTGAGTGTCATGCCTAGTTTGATCAACCTCTCTATTGTTCCTTACCTTTTATGACCTCATAAAATGTGGTATCATGAATTTGAGAATGGACTCAATATGGTTCTCCACCTTATACCTCTTCTAACCTTTCAAATTGTATCTCTACACTAGTTATAACTAGTCTATAGTTAGACTATAGGTGTGTAATTTAGGAATATAAGGAAATCCTATAGGTACTCATTTATGTGTGAATACTATATTTCAGCCCTCTACTTCCTATTAAGGTCACTAGGAGAATTTCACATGTGGTTAGACCATTTCTATTTTTGAACCATGCAATCACCTTACCACCAATACACTATAGGTCTACAAACTTCTCCAAATTCATTTAGGCTTAAATGGCACTATAGTTTATTGAATACCATCAATGAAAAATTGCCTGGAATGGAAGCTCATTTAACATTATCTTCTCTTGACCTAATCAACTTTTTCTCATGTTCAAAAGTTACCTCTAGTCCTAGACTTTAATAAGAAAGCCATCAAGCTTGAATAAAGATCATGAACATCCCCAAAAAGATCCTACTATGTCAGGCAAAATCCTCTTTTAGAGAGATTAAGGTAACATTTCCCTATTACTACTTTCTTAGGCTCTAATTGACTATAGGATTAGAATTGGTTCTCATAAACACTTCCTAATCCTTTCAATAACTCAGACCTACTATTGATACTTTGAGAAACTAATCAACATCTTGGAATTATTTTCTCCATCAACATGATTATTCAATTACTCCTACACAATCCTATAGGTGACTATCATATTGAGGTCTAACTATGTATGTGAGTTAAAACATAAATTCCACTTAGATTCAAGTGATTTAAAACCTCCATTAGTTAATTAGATTCTTTTTATACCATCACCATGTTATAATGGATTAACATCAAGTGCATTATTTTGACCTAAAACCACTCATAGGGAAATGAAACTCTGTAACTAGAAACATTATTTTGCATACTTAAATGGTGTCTTCTTCTAAATGAGATGGTTCTACTTATTTTCCCATGTTAACACATGAAAAATATAATAAAATACATATGGGAATGAAATTCATACTCTTAAATATCACATACACCACTTAGTTTAATCAGATTAATCCAAATAAACAAGAAAAACTAAGGTGTTGGGGATGTACAAGCAGTTTGAAGGCATCAAAATCTTAAATATTATTCATAGAGTATATAACACCAAACTAGAAACTATGGACATTGAATTTAAGGCCATAAATAATACTAAATTACCCCAAATTCATTCAGTCTGACTCCTCTCCTCCTATCCATACTAATTGAAAATTGTTTGACCTGCCCAAGAGAGCGATGAGAGAAACAAACCATTTTTGTCATTTTTGGAGCTATAAAAGCTTCCTAAACTTTGAAATAAATTATAATGATCTCAATATACTTTATTTAAGTATTCACACATGCTAAATCAGGTATACAATCTGTACACTAACTAAAACTACCCTTTTTTGTAGTTATCTCCTTTCTTTCTACATTGAACCTACAACATGTCAATTTCAAAATATTCCTCTGATATTTTATAACATGTGGGACATTAGATATCTTCTTTAACATTTTTAATTTCCTAAAAATCATGTATAAATCCCATAGAGTGACCAAAAAGCTGACATAAATGTTATTAGGATAAAATGTACAAACATGATAAAGGTTTAAAATATATTATTTGACCTTCAGACCATTCCTTAAGCTCATTTATGACCTTGAACCATATTCAAACCATAATGACAATATAAATAGTTTGCATATGTTATGGGGGTTGAATTAATTTTACATAGGGTCAAACTTGGTCAACATGAACTATTAATCTTTTGTTGCATTTCCAAAGGTATAAAATACTTAAGATATGCATATGTAGAAATGACCAAATTTTAATCTTTATGTTCAAATTGTTATTATGTATCTCCACCTATGGTTCTTCATGGATTAAAATGGCATCATCACCATGTTTAAGGTGGTGAATAATAACTAGGACCAATTTCTTGGCCTCTGATCATGGCTGGTTGGGATACAAAGTGCTCATTTTGGCCTCAAGAACTTCCATCACAATATGAGAAAATTGCAATTTTTGTGCAAAATTGATCTACATAGAGAAATATAAGTCATTTGGAAAAACCAAAATAAAATTTAAGTGTATTTAATCCATATAAATTTACCCTAAAGTGAATTTATCTAATATAAGAGATGAATTTTTGGAAGATGTTATATCTATCAATGCTAAAATATAAGTTTTATGCAATCAAGAGACAAGTTATTGTCTTCCAAATGGAATTTACACTTTTAAGACCTCCCAATTGAACTCAATCAATTAAAAAACATGTATATAGGAAAATCACACTTTTCTCCATGACCACAACCTCTAGATCCACATGGATACATGTTTTTATAGTTTATCTAGAACATAGAATCATTGATAATAAAAGTTGTCAAAGTTAAAGGCATAGTTTGAGATATACAACTTTGGTCATTTGTAGCTTAAAATTGGAAATTCCACCATGATATAAGTGGTGAATTATGTCTACTACCAAGTTATTTTCCTTTGATCACACCCAATAAATAAATAGTGTACTTTTTTTAGCCTCAAGAATGTCCTTCCCAATACGATAAAATTATAATTTTTAGGCCAACTAAAGATACATGTAAGAAACAAATTATAAGTCATTTACACAAATAAACACACACACACACACAGATATATATAATCCCTATAATTTCACCTTGGAACATAATGATCTTACATAAAAGACAAATCCATGGAGGATTATATTGATTAGTGTTGAAATGTAGTTTTTATGCATTTAAGAGACAAGTTTTTGTCCTCCAACTATAATTTTCACTTCTAGGACCTCCCCATGAAAATACATAACTTAAAAAATGTATACATAAGAAATCAAACTTTTTTCCATGACCACAACCTTTAAATCCATATGGATACACATTTTTAAAGTTGATCTAGAATGTAGAAACACTGACAATAAATATTATCAAAGTTAAATGAACAATTGGTTCTTTGTGGTTGAAAATTGGAAATACCACCATGTTGGGGGTGGTGAAAAATGTATATTACCAATTTATTGGCCTTTGATCATGCCTAGGAAAGAGATGGACTACCCATTCTAGATTCAAAAATGTCTTTCCCATTGTATTTTTTAGGCCAACTTGAGAAGCACATAAAATGAAAAAAATTAGTCATTTGCACAAACATAAAGAAACTTCACATGCATATGTAATATAATCTCACCATTTATCATAGTGATCTAATGTAATAAATTAATCTATGGTAGATGTTATAATGATTAGTGCTAAAATGTAATTTTTATGAAATCAAGAGACAAGTTCATGTCCTTCAGTTGTCATTTCTACTTCTGAGGCCTCCCCTTGTAAATCCATCACTTAAAACATATATATTTAATAAAATCATATATGTTTCCATGAAATAAACCTTATAAGACACATGTATATGTATCTTTACAATTTATATGTAATGTGAAAACATTGACAATAAATGTTGTCAAACTTCAAGGTGCAGCTAGATATCTCTACCTGTGGTGATTTTTGTTTGAACTAAGGAATCACCACCACATTGAGGGTGGAAAATAATGTCTATGGAAAAGTTATTATCCTCTAATAATTCCCATATAGGAGATAAAGTACCCATTCTAACCTAAATAACATCCTTCCCAATATGATAAAATTGTTATTTTTAACCCAACTTGAGATGTATTTAAAATGAAAATCATAAGTCTTTTACATGAATTGAAAGAACCTTCACATTATTATGGAAGCCCTATACTATAAACTATATCACAATGATCAAATATATGAAATAAATCTATGGTAGATGGTACACTAATTAGTGTTGAAATGTAATTTTCATGTAGTCAAACAACATGTTTTTATCCTCTAACTTGAATTTCCACTTTTTCAGCCTCCCTTGAAAATCCATCACTTCTAATACATATTTATAGGAAAATAATTTGTTCCCATGACCTATAAAAATAAATGGATACATGATTTTAAGGATTATCTATAAAATAGAAACACTAAAAATAAATGTTATCAAATTTCAAGGCATATTTGTAGATCTCCAACTCTGGTGCTTCATGATTGAAAAATAAAATTGTCACATCATCAGGGATGGAGAATAATTTCTAGGACCAAGTTTTTAGCCTTTGATAATGATCGGTCAAGAGGAAGATTACCCATTCCATCCTTAAGAGCATTCTTCTGAATATGATAAAATTATAGTTTTTAAGGCCAACTTGAGATGTGTAAAATGAAAATCGTAAGTCATTTACACAAACTAAAATAACCTTCAAATGCATATTTAATCCCTCTAATTTCACATGAGAGCATGTAAATTGAACATAAGGGATGAATCTATGGCTTATGGTATATTTATCAATGTTAAAATGCAATTTTTATGCAGTCAAGAGATAATTTTTTATCCTCTAACAAATATTTATGATTCTGGGACCTCCCCTTGTAAATCCATTACTTCCAACACATCTAGATAGTAAAATTACATGTTTTCCCACCACCTCAACCTTTGAACCCACATGGCTCAGAGATGAAGTACCCATTATGGACTCAAGATAATATATAATTTTGTAATAACATTTCCAACCTTCTCTTGAGATTTTATTAATCTTATCTTATTGTTAATAATATAAAATTATTTACTAACATTACTAACCATGTGAAGGTGGAAGCTTATTTGGCACCACTAATCTAAAAAATATATGTTAGTAAGTATTTAAATTTAAATTTATAAGTACTATCTACAAAATTAATAAAATTAAATACATTTACATCTTATATCTCAACATAAATTATAATTTCAATCCAACAAACCACTATGATATACTCTACTCTTGATATTAGCAAGAATTGCCTCATGATCAAACTCAGAAACTTTCCACATATTCTTCTTTAATGGAATCTGGTGATATTTGAACCATTAAACATTTATTGTAAGACCCAAATTTGAATAGTGAAATATCTTCCTAAGTATTTCATATTATTCAAAAAATCATACATTTAAATTTTTGATAGGATATCATTGAATCCAAGTTCTAGTAACTACCATAGACCTAGTGGGATAGTCACTGTTTTCCCCATCTATGACTAAGGAAGTCAATTTTTTTTATACACACCAATATAAGTAGTAATATTTTACCTCTTTATTATTCTTATCCATAAGAACTGAAAAAACATGCCTTATATCACAAAATATTAAAACTTTTTTAATAATGATGTTGATAGATAATGATAATTTAGTACATAATTATTAATCTTGTACCTTGTTACACTAGATCAGAGACATGGTCAAATTCATTTGATAATGTCATATCTATAATTTATAATGATGATGGAACTTGATTTTTTTTACTAGGATTATTGCTCTGAATATCCATTCATCCACCCACTCTTGTGAATCACACTCATTCCAGACAAAGTCAACACATGCAAAAAAAACATGCCATGTGCCTCATATGAAAAATTTAAGAACCTGCATTTGAGCTATGGAATGAGTGAAACTAACTTGATCATGTTAAGGTCTTAAAATATTTAGACTTTGGTAATATTTCTTCCTACATCAACCAAAAATATCTATGAACACTAGAGTTTTCTTGAGCACCATGGACCATTTTCTCATTACACCATTAAATATTGGTTTTTACACTAGCAAAATCAATGTCATCTTCAAAATTCAACTCTTATCTTTCAAGGGATCTTTTCTCACATGATTTGACACCATCATGCTTTCATTTTCCTTAAATAACCTTAGTGAAACTTCAAATATGTTCTATGTCAGTGCTAACATGAATCTTACTCAACTAGTAAAACATCTGTGCATTTTAAAATTATGATGTGAAATTTTCTAACCAAATATAATGTTGATTGAAAGTAATGTTACTCTCAATAAAATTTCCATAGAACATCTCAAAATAACCTTGTACATACTCTGTATAATGTGATTGATCATCACTGACTTATAAATGGCACTCCATTAATATTTTTCATTCATTCTCTATACTATCAAGTACATGCATGAATGTTATATACATGAAAATGGAAACTTGTACTGAGATTTAGTATTGTGACTAAACCTCCATTTTTAGTTAGAATGTGTAATTATTATTGAAATAAACTACTAAAATAATACAAAAAAGTGGTAATGTGTCCTTTCTTATCTTGAATTATTCATCCAACCATCCAACTCTTTGTGTGGTTTACATAACCATAAATAATTTCCTCCTTGAATTGTACCATAAATTATTAAAAATGTTTTTTGTTTTATGACAAGCTAACACATTTTAGATTCCTTTCCATATTTCCATTGATATGTCATAGATTTGTATTTTTTTAAATCAACTAATTATCATATAATTCTACTTGTACTCTCCTCATGGATACAATTTTTTAATTTTGGCAATCCACCACAAATATTACAAGTTGCACCCAAAAATTCTTTGTTTTAAAAAAAATTGTCCATCTAGTATTTCACAAAAAATGGTTGAAATAAATCCCCTTTTTTATTTTGGTGGAAATTCTATGCCGCACTCTTAAAAAATGTTTTTAGTATGCAATTTGCAATGTATATGATGAAAAACATCATAATGCATTAAAAATTTAACATGTTTCCTACAACAACAAGTGGTGTGTGTGAGATTTATTTTGACATAGAAGGTTTTGGACGTACCAAAATATCTTTGAATAATATAAATTTATGGATATTTCCATGTAAAATACATTATAGTTGTGTTTGGTTCATATGCATTAAATTTTTTGGATGTGTTTCATGTTTACGAGAACCAACTCTTATTTTCACTACATCTCTTGTATTGAGTGAAACCCTTATCTTGTCTTTCCAAAATGGTGCTAGTAAATATTTTAAATCATCATCTATATCTTTGTATTTTTATGGAAGTCTACCAAAGAATGCCTAGACTCATTTCATTGGCATCATCAAGTTTTTATGTATCCTAATTGCTTTCATTAGTGTTTTTTTGCCTATGTTTAGTGTTCTACTTATTTTTATTATCAAGTGTTTTCTCCCTATTTGTCCATTTACTATAAAAGTTATATTCATTACTAATTTAATCATTTTGCATTCATGTATCATTTAATTCATTGTTACATTCACTCTTCATTATTTCCATGGAATTTTAGTCATTGTTACTTTCACCATTTTGTGTTTCCGTGTATTTTTTATTCATTATAAGGGGGTAAATCATCATACATATTATCATCATCAACAAAATTAAAAAAATCATAATTTTAATATGGTATTGAAACTAATTTAGAATTTTAGGTAAATATTCATTACCATTATTCATTTCATAATTATCAAGAAAATTTGGTTTATTTGGGATAGTATATGTACCATGTCTTTAATGAAATTTTTGCATTCGTACACTTTTTTTCTCCCAACACATATGATTACTTCAAAATTTTAAAATTTATCTTTTTCCTTACATTATAATGAAATACATCACCCATGATTAGACAAATTTGATATCTTTTGATTATGTGTGATTGAACCAATTGATTATTTGGTTTATGTAGTGATATCATTGGTGTCAATTAAACTCAATGTCACATCTTATATAATAAAAATTAGGTTTTAAAGGGGCACAATCTATCAAAAATAGCATCAATAATTGCACCAATGGACTAATTAGCTCAATATATGACAAAATTGGGGATAATTGATCCATTAATCAAATATTATAGTCATAATTAGGTTAAAGGGACTAAAACTAGCTCTAATCACCTCTGTGATTGAAGTAGTCAATTATTCAGTTCATTATGTGATGTAATTAGGGTTGATTGATTCCTAAATCACATATTACATAGTTAAAATTAGGTTATATGATAGATTTGGTGAAAATCACATCATATAGTCATAATTAGGTTCAAGGGGCTGATATTGACCCCAATTATCTATGTAATTGCATTTATGATAAAATTAGGGTCAATTAAGCCATAAATTGATTCCTATACAGTTTATTCAGTGATGAATTAGATTCATCAGGATCAATTTTTCTCAAGTCGTGTCTTTAATTGGATCAATTTGTGATGGAATCTGAGCTAGTATAACCCAAAATGACTTTCTCCTATCATAGTTAGGTTTATGGGGCTCAAATTGGCCCCAATTGGATTTGTGATTGAATAATCCATTACTTAGTTCATATATTGATAAAATTGGTGTTTATTAAGCACTATATCACATCCTATACACTCAAAAATAGGTTTGAAAGGGGCTCAATTTGTCACAAATTGCATCATTGCCTACATTGATTGAGTAATTAGATCAATCTATGATAAAATTTGGTCTAATTGAGCCCTCAATAAAATTATATAGTCATAATTAGGTTGAATGGACTCAAATTGGCCCCAATTTCCTTTGTGATTGAGGTAGGTAACTACTTAGTTTATTATGTGATTTAATTGGGGTTGATTATGCCAAAATCATATTCTATAAAGTTAAAATTAGGTTCCCATGGCTCAATTTAGCCCAAGTCACATCATATAGTCATAATTAGGTTCAAGGGGATCAAATTGGCCCCAATTTCCTCCATGATTACAAATTTTATAAAATTAGGGTCAAATAAGACAAAAATTGCATCATATACAATCAATTGAGCCATATAATAGGTTTATAGGGCTCTATTTTTCCAAAATCACATCTCTAATTGAAGTTCATTTGATTAATTGGATCAACTCATGATGGAATTTGATATAATTTTGTAGTTAGGTTTAAAGGGATGAAATTGACCTCACATGCCTCCTTGATTAAACGAATTTAATTTACATTTTAACATGGCTCAAATTTTTCAAATTTACATCAATGGTTGCACCAATTAACTAATTGGTTCAATCTATGATGTAATCAGAGCTAATTTAGCCTCAAATCACATTATGTAGTCATAGTTAGGTTCAAGGGGCTCAGACTGACTATAATTTCCTCCATGATTGAAACAATTGATTATTTATTTCATTATGTGATGACATTGTTGTTGATTGTTGCCCAAATCACATCTTATATAGTGAAAATTGTGTCTATCCTTGAACCAAATGATTTTTTGGTTCATTATCTAATGAAATAGGGGTTGATTGAGCCCCAAATCACATTATATATTCATAATTAGGTTGAAGGGGCTCAAATTGACCATAATTACCTTTGTGATTGAACTAATAAACTATTTGGTTTATTCTCTTATGATATTTGGGTCGATTAAGCAGTAAATTATATCTTATATAGTCAAAATAAGGTTCACAAAGCTCAATTTCTCCCAAAATTACATCACTAATTGTACCAATTGAATAATTATCTCAATATGTCATGGAATTATAGTTAATTTAGCCTGAAATCACATCTTATAGTCACAGTGAGGTTCAATGGGTTTAAAATGGCCCTAATTAGCTCAATCATTGAAACAATCAATCT
Organism: Torreya grandis; assembly: GCA_037957365.1. NCBI lineage: Eukaryota > Viridiplantae > Streptophyta > Pinopsida > Cupressales > Taxaceae > Torreya > Torreya grandis. The sequence goes on along the minus strand of JARHVA010005044.1, from coordinate 1,094,402 downwards.
TTGGTTAATTTTATGATTAAATTGGGGGTAGTGAACCCAAAATCACATCTTATATATTCAAAATTAGGTTCATGTGCTCAAATTGACCTAAATTGCATCACTATATTGACTATGTCCTTTGCATGGCAATGTATATACTGACACACTCCACTTTTATACTTTAAAATATAAAATTATCAAAAAAGATATCTCTAATTTACATTTACATCCCACATGGCATATATTTTAGCTTTAGGGACAATGGGTACTTACCTATATGGAGTATGGAAACATTATATGTATCTTTGTGTATGATTTTAGTGATCACAGATCACATGAAACAAATTCATTCTATGTTTCTAGTGATGAAAAATGAGAATAGATTGATGCATACAAATAAATACATATACATCCATATATATACCAATTGATATGGGTTATAGAGCATAATTATTTTTTCTATGGATAGTTTCAAAAACATGCATATAAACTTGAAAATGGTTTAGATTCCTAAGTCTAAGGCCTAGACTTGAAAACATAGATGAATACATGTTTTTGATTGAAAAACTAAAAACCAACTTCCACCATCATAAATACTATTAATTTTATTGAGACATTTCCTAAAAATATTACTACAATGTCAAGCTCACTCTCCTCTTTCCAAATATATGAGTTTTATTTTTATTTATTTTTATTATGTTAGGGTCTCCATCTATATTTTTTCTAAGTATGTATTTTTTATGCCACTATATGTTGAAACAATAAATTTCTATATTTTTTTATGTAAAAAAATTTCATTCATCTAAATGCAAAAAAGGGGTTGCAAACTACACCTAATTCTATACACATTTTAAAAATAAAAATTACATTTTTGTTTTTTTAAAGGTAGTTAGGGGTGCATAGCTGACTATCCATTTGTTTTTAGTTTTGAGGATTTATTTACTTGTAAAATTAATAAAAAATAAATTTTCTTTAATTTTTTAAAGAAATATAGGTTGCAAACTAGATGATCATATCTAACTTTCGATCAAAGTGTTTCAAATAATAATAAATAATGCTTAAAAAAGAGGGATGTTTGATCTATTTCTACTTGACATTTTTAAAAACAATAGTAGTTTGTAAACTAGACTTGAAATTATATAATTTTTTTTCTTATCATCTTCAAATTTTGAGTGTAGCCATCTCAAATAATCTATAGAAGTTGAGATTTCTCATTTTTTAGAAACAAAATTTTTATTGGTGTCCCATTTTAGCCCATCAACTCTCTGGACTTGCCCATTTAAGATGATATGGTGATATTATCATGAGTTCCATTAAATAATTCTTGAAAGGCATGGAAATAAATTTATCTAGGAAATTTTGTTGTGTTTTAGGTTTAGATCCATAGCAATATTATCTTAATTATTAATTATGACTTTAGAAGGTATGATATTATAAGTATTGGATGCACTATCTTGAGGCTCTAATGTTGGAGTAAGCTCATCACTAGGTGGTGGGTTTGAAGAATTTTTTTTTCAAGAGAAGGCTTCTTAGGTTTAGTGACTTGGTCTTTGATAGTAGGCTTATGATGGTAGGTAACCTTTACTGCATTAACAAATTTTAAATTAGTGTAATAGTGATGATAATCAACATAAATAGAACATGTGAATTCATTTTAATATTATGTATTGGGATTAGTAGGTTGAGATGATTTTTGATATTTTTTATTAGTGTTTTTAAGATTATAGGATCAGTTTTAGATACTTTTAGGTATTTTTTATGGCATTATTTGGTGGGGAGTTCATGGTTAAATTTCCCACCTAAAATGGTATTCACCATAAGTTTTTGGAATACATGACAAATTTCATGAGAGCAACCAATATCAACTTAAAACTAGCATTACTTATTAGCATCATACCATAATGGAAGGGTAATAGAGTAAATGTATGATTTTTATGGAAATAATAACTTCTTAATCTCATTAATACTAAAGGGAGAGTGTGAGGGAAGTATAATATATGATTTAGGTGTTCTTGATTTGGATTGGGGAGGATAATTTTGAGAAGGGTTAGCATTGATTGCATTGGTGAGGGTTTGAAAAGATTATTTTTTGTGTGTTTTGAGATGGTTTAAATTGAGACATAAGGAAATTTTGTCATTTTTATTGGTCAAATTCATCTTTTAAGGTTTGAAGAGAGAATATTATAACCTTATATTTAATAAGGGCTTTAAGATTGGTAAGATTATTATTCTAGAGATTATCATCACTCATGTTATGTTCATTTTCATGTGCTAATGATTTCCATTGATCAATGAAATCATAGGTAATTTAATAGGAAGTTGTTTAGCATTAATGAAGGTGATAAGGTTAATTTTGATAAGCTCATTATGTTTGAATTAATTTACTAGATCAATTAATAAATCCTCTATTTATGTAATGAAATGTTGAGTATGTTTGTTTTACCATTATAGTGCATTTCCAACAAAAGATTGGCTAGAAGCTTCATAGTAACATAAGTGTTGGTTGTGACACATTCCTTTAGAGATTGCTAAAGAATTTAATATGAAAGTTATGAATAGTATTCCCAACATATGTGATAGTTGGGGAAATGTTTCCAATATATATAGACACAATGAAGGGAGTTATAGGTTCATTTTTAAAAGTTTAAATTTTTTTTGTGAATTTATGGTTGGGGAATGATGTTTCCATTAGCATCTCTAAGAGGATGATGGATGTAGAGTTGACTTAGTTGATTAATGATGATTTGGGGAGGTTTATTATCCATTTTAAAAATGTGTTTTTGAATTTTGAACATTTGATTATGTTTTATTAGATTTTGTAATTGATTTTTTTTGTTAACTTTAATTAAGAAAAAATGAATCAAAGGGTAGCAATTATTGTAAATGACTTGTAACTAGTAGAATGAAAGTAAAATAATTAAATATAAAAATATAGAATAAAATAAATAACTTAACTATGAAAATCACAAATAGGAAAATAATACTTAGTTTATTAGTACTTGTTATGCTAACTATGTGTGTTTGAAAGATGGTTGGAAATTATCAACTTATACATGACTATGTGCATGCAATTGAAACAATAATTGACATTATTTTGGGCCAAAATAAACTAAAAATATTCAATATAAACTATCACTCTTGACCACTATAGGTTTATTTGGACCTATATGATTAAACAAAAAACTAATGGTACATTCACTTGTGACTTATTGAATTATGACTATATGTGGAAATTATACCTTTGGTTATGTGTGGATAACCTAAAAATGACATCTTCAAGGTTAAAACCCTATTATGTCTTGTGATAGATGAAAATTTAAAAAATGATAAGGGGGAGTTTAATAAATTAATATAACTCCAATCACCCTCACGATGAATGATTTTTTTTATGTATCCAAAGTAATCTAAAGAGGAAATCAAGCCTTATGTAGTACTCTCGCCTAGAGTTCTTAGTGAAATAGTGATTATTTGCTACATGTATGCATCTAAAGATGGTTTAAATACTTTATAATTCTTTGATTTAATTTGGTATAATAGGTTCATGACTTGGATCAAGTTTCTTCAGGTGAGAATAATTGAATTTAGGAATAATATAGAAGCTTCAGTGTGAAATAGTATAAGTGTGCCCAAATAGTGAGAAATCCAAGTTGTAGAATATGTGGCTTAGAAGTAAATTTATATAAATATAAAATTATTGAAACCTCAGTATAACTATCTTAAAATATGAATTGAGATGTTAGGAAGGGTTTTTTCAAAAAGAGTCATTCTTGGGTAAAGGACAAGATCGACCCATAAAGTTCATGATTGACCATTGATCCTAACCCATATGAGTTGATTCATACTTGGGAAGGGTAATGTTTGTTATTAATAATTTTATATTTACATACATATACTTATATATGGTTTTGTAAATAAATATTAATTTTTTAGGTTTAAAAAAATAACTTAGAAGGGATGGACCCGTATAATTATTTAGGATAGAGTGAGGTGGTGAAATAGAACCATTGTAAGGGCTTAAGTCAGGTAAGGTAAATGTTGGTAAAATTTTAAATTATTAAGTATTCATGAATAAATAAACCTGCCCCCCCCCCCAACCACCAAAAAAAAAACCTTGAATATATAAATGAAATTAATTGAGTAAAAGGAAAGATATACCTGAGTGTGTAAAACACATTTTTCATTTGGGAGGAAACTCAAATCATGTAAGGTGTTTTATATCAAATCTTGTAATGATGTAAAATTATTTTATGTCCGTATTTGAAATTTAAAATTGGAATGTTATTTGAATTTTTATGTAACAAGGAAGGACTACACCTATATGTGTGAAACTAATGATGTTCTTGTAACATTTATTTAAAATAATGCTTCCTTGAAGCATTGGATAATTGTTGTTTACCGTGAGTCACTTTGAGGGATTTGTTCCTTTGTTAAACCATGGAAAATTGAGGGTGATCAAGCCTTGATTTGAATTTAACATGTATAGATAATATAATCCATTGAGGATACAAAAAACTCAATTTTTATGTTGGTCTTTGTAACCCCAAGATGGAAATGGGCTAGAATCCTCAATGGATTTGAAGGATATAAATTTGGAGGGATTTGAATATCCAATATGAATTATGTACTTAACTAGATCAACCATTGTCTATGGAATATATATTATATTATCACTTTGTTCCTTAGTTCTTGTCATACTTGTAATAGAATTTTGAAATTTTAAAAGCTTATATAAAAAGAAATGAGTGTAATTTCTCTTATCTTGACTTTATACTTAACAGAAAATGTGTGCATGAATCAGTATCATACCCCCATGTGATAAATGTAAAATTTGTAATTATACGTAGATGTAAATTTTATAATATTTGTTTTAAGCTTGTGTGTGTATGTCTATGCATATGCACCCAAAATGTATGAATCTATAATTTGTTCATGTATTGTGAATGCATATGAATGGCATATTCCCCCATAATATATATTAATAAATAAATTTTAAACCATTCTAAATTATTTTAAACTATATGTTAAACCCAAAATTGATTTTTAACTTATATAGGCTTATATCTTGTATGAAAATCCTAATGAAATTCCTCGCTTTTAAGGTGAGGGATGTGACCTGAGAGCTCATCTCAAAATAAAATTAAAATGTATCATGTGTATCCAGATATAATACTTCAATATCATAGCATATGTGAAAATGTATGTCATCATAGTAATATGTGTATCATTTAAATCATGTATAGAACATATAAGGCATGGCCAAAGTATCAAATCTAGATAAGTGTACTAATGAAGCTCATAGTAGTAGTTGTAATAGAATAAACATACACAATAGTCAATTCATGATATATATCATGAGACTCATCAAAATCAACAAATCTAATAAGCACACAAACACAACAACTGAAATGCTATTCAAAAATCTAAGGTCCAACATGCAAAGGACATAAGAATGTCACAATCAAATAAGGCTAGGGGATGCACATAATAAGGAAAAGGGACATTCACTCAATGGACATGAATATGCCACAATCACACATAAGGCAAAGGATCATTCACTTAATTGGCATGAATATGTTAAAATTACACACAAGGGCCAAGGGAAATACACAATAAATAAGAAAATTATTATCTACTATGTTCAAGTAATAGCATCAATAGAGCATAGAACTAGAAATATAGTCTACACCTTGTATATATAATGTGATCATATCCTATAAAATGCAATATACATATACACAATATAAGATAAAGATGTTAGAAAGACATTTGTAAGAGCAGATAACTCTTCATAGTATAAGGGTTATATAATGCTAACACCTTTAAATTATATAGCTTTTGGATAAGATGCCTCCAACATGGCATGACCATTACATAGAGTAAATTCCAACATCTAATTCCATGTAAAATTTTGTGTGTCCTATATAACACTCATAAATACTAATGAAAAACATATGTGATAGAAAATGATTATGTTATTTACCAATCATGAGATAAATAATATGTGAAAATGACATAAAAATAGATGTCTATTCATGTGTAGCTCCTAATTTTAGATTTTTATAATATTTTGAATGTTTTTGTATTTTTCATATTTGATTTTGTTTTTAGTTTTTTTAGATTTGAAACAATAACAATGGAGACTAGGAGATAAATCATGGGTTCAAAAGTAGAAAAAAGGGAAGAAATTTGAAAAATTTATAACAAATGTCTAAATAAAGTATGCATTGAATATGGTTGCATGGGCATGTATGAGCAAGATGCCCCTGCTATATATGTGAATTTTAACTGAAATGCATGTAGGAGATAGAATCAAAGGAATAAGTTTACTTCCTCATCTAATCAAATTTACACTTGTAAAGATATGTAATGCACATGTATGAGTAATATTTTACACAAAGGGAATATTTTACATGAATAATAGTGTTGTTTAAACTAATCCCAAGTATAATATCAAAAAACTTAATGTTTTAAGGTTATATTTTCTCAAAATTTGATTTTAATATGTAAAATGCTATAAGTCAATATCATCAGGTTCAATATAGTAGTGGAAGTTGATATTAAGTATCCTATTTTATACTAAATGTGATAGAAAATATAGTTTGTATTGATCACATTATGTAAATAACATCCTAAATCATAAAAGGTGGCAGTATTAGATCATTATTTTGGATTGTTCATATTGTAAAAATAAAAAATAGCCAAGAGATCAAAAATACATAAGGAGGTAAGGGATAGAAGATTCAACGAATATATCACATGAGTAAAAAAGTGGAAGAATAACATAATGAATCAAACAAAAAACATTGTACAGTAAATTTATGATTTTTAATTAGTTGGATGCTTTTGAATTTTTTAGCATTTTGTAAATTAAAAAGTGTTGACCAATGATCATCTCAAAAGGAGAGTTATAACAAGGATATGTAATAAACTATTCAATAGTCACCTTTCATGTGTTAGTGTATCTTATTACTCATGCTTGTTAGTCTTTAGGTATTTATGTTTACCTAGATTTATCCTATATGGGGGTTTGTCCCACATTGCTTACTTTATCTTGCATATTATTTTGCCTTGCCTATATAAGCAAGTGATCTCATTGTAATGTACATGCTTTTGTAATATTTTACATATCCATTACATATCTAAATGTGTGTATAACAATTGATTTTATTTTTAATTGATTTATTTTGAGTATAAGTTGAAGCATCAATGGTTATGGTAATGATCCATTAGAGAGATATTGGCTGAAGATTTTTAATAAATCTTTCATGGTATCAGAGCCACCCTCCAATACCCATTACTCATCCTACTTTATTACATTTGTTTATCATCACAATGTGTTTTGGATCTGTATTTTGCTATGGATCTTTTTTATACTCTTGTGGTTTACTAATCAAGCTTCATTGGCCATTTAGATTAGTATTTCCTTTGAAGCCTTTGATCGGATTCATGTGTTGGGCCATACACCTCATCTATGCAAGATGTATTACTCTTTGAAAATGATGGTATATGACATTATTTTGTTTTTGGGGTTAATCCATTGGTAAGGTGATTACTTTGGCATTATGTGATTTGGATCTCCACCTCAAAGAGCATTTGATTTGGCACTAGCTTCCACATGGTCCATCATCTTCTGCTAAAGTTCTTGTGTTTTATTTCTATTTTTCCTTAGCCTCTCACAACTTTAAAATATCACTACCTTTTTTTTAAAGAATGGTTGAACACTACCCTTAAAGAGGATAAGATATGCATGTCATTTATGCTATGTGCATTGGGAGGAGAGAGGAGATCAGATTTGAAGATCAGACCACTCTATACTAGCTTGCATTGGAAGGTTCTGCATTTTTTTTGGAGATTTGGCTTTTTATTATATGTGGTAAATGTGGCCGAGGAGCATCATGATCAGTAATGTAGAGGATATTAGTCTGCATGGAGCATTAGATCATGGAACATTTAGTCTTGGTCTATGTTCCATTCATAAGCTCTATGTAAAGTTTCATTTTTTGATCTGTGTTGCCATTTTGATCTACGTGAAGGAAATTAAAGTAGAGGAGATCTATTTTTTGTGGTTAGTATAGTAAGATATATGTGTTTTCTAATCTACTTTAGCATCTTGGAAGTCTGCATTTTGAGGTCTGTGCTTAAGGAGATTTTGTTGGCTACAATGCAAGTTGATTTCCCCAGCCCACATCATCCTTGGGTGAGCTCCCAACCCACATAATCATTCTAATCAAGTATATGTTGGGATATAGAAGGAAGAATCTCAAAAAATCTATGTAGACTATGTTAAAAGTGGTGTTATATCTAGTTTATTCTACGTTACTATCCTATCTCCTTTGGTTAGCCATTCTTTTAGCTTACACAAACTATGCCATTCATTCATCTTTTCATGCCATCACAACTGACTAAGAAATAGAGGATAAATAGACATAAAGAAGTGGATAATTCCATGGTAGTTACCATTGTTATTTACCTAAGCTAGTGCTAATCCACTTTATTGTATTAAATCAAATATTTTAGTCATTATTGTTTTAAATAGTTATATTTTTTTCCTTAAGAGGAAGTGTAGTTCACTCAGACATGCATAGAGGTCAATAGATGGAATTTTTTTGACTTATATTGATTTGAAGAGATTCATTTCATTCTAGTTCCAAAAAGTGGTTGGAAGGATATGTTCACCTTAGCTGAAGTACTTGTTTTAAAAAAATTAGTGAAATTTTTATTAAATAGGTCTTATTTATGAGAACATAATTATTTAATAACTTTTGATTGGTAGCTCAAAATCAAGTACCATTTTTTACAAAAGTTCATTTTTTTCAATTTCCCATGCATTGGGCCTATTGACATTGTAAAATTCACTAAAATACAAAGTACCACATTATGGGGGGTCTCTTCACATTAGATGTGTTGCATTATGCTTATAGTTTGTGGTAACATTTTAGTGGTGACACATTTACTATGTTTTGAACATTTTTTAAGGGCTTATTCATTATTTTACACATACATTATCTATTTAGTTTGTCAGAGATTGGAAGGTGAGGTCTGATCTAGAAGGAGGTCAAACCCCCTCACAATTAACACAATCTTCCTTCTTGTTTCTTCTAGATTACATTATCATCATTTTTGCAACACATGGATGCATTTTTGAACAAGTTTGATGCTCTATTCTTGAGTGTGTATTTTCATAACTAGGGGGTTTCCTGTGTTATGGGCCCTACATTGTGCTTTACACATGCACTATCTTAGATGCATTTTCAACTAAGACTGGTGTCCTTTTGCATGTGCTTTGCACATTATTGTTTTTGGCTGTTGATTTTTTTCTAGTGTGTTTTCATACATTATGGATCTTTTCACCATTTTACACACTCTTACATCAGCCCACAACATGCATTGATACTTTGACACACTGGTAGTTATGTCATGTCTCCTCAAGGCCCCTTAAGCACCTTGCCTTCTTCTATGGAGACACCTCTTTGTTCCCTTATTTTTGGAGCATGTCTCTTGATGGCTTATTCGATAGGTCAAAAATCTCCTTGTTTAGAACTATTTTGGTGAAGCCCATTATCTTCCTTGTTTCCATATATTATTATTTGTGTATGGTTTATATTACACTTGTAATAATTTTAAAAAGTAACATGGGGGGTTTGTTGATTTATACTTATCTATCTTCATGTGTTTGTGTGCTCTATTCTGGGCACCTTTTCACTTATTGATTTGCTTGTCTCTTCACACACCACTATGGTCCATAATTTTTGAGAGACCTTTTTTATATTTTTTACACCATTTTTTTATAGTTGATAGTCTCTCATAGCTTGAAATGTAGCTATTCTAGTGAATCATAGTGTAACTTGTCTTTTTTTGACATTTTGACAGTCTCTTTTAGCATGATATGGATTTATTCTAGTGTATACAATGTCAACTTTTTTGGTGTTCAAGTAATGTATTTAGACCACTCGTGTAGACCTTTTATTTTCACTCCTCCTAGTCAATAATATGGGGGGTGTGTACATTATGCTTCTTTGATGTTGAGTGTTCTTTGTACATACAATACTCTTTTGTACTTTCATCACCACTAATAGTCTTCTTGATTGAATCTATTTTGGTGAAGCCTAGTGTTAGTTATTTTTTTGATTGACGAGTGGATTCAGACCACTCGTGTAGATTGAGTTTCTTTGTGAATTTTGATTACTTAGAGTGTGGACTACTTCAAAATCATCTTTGGGGGGATTTCTAAATCTCTCTTCCTCTTTTCTCTCATTTTGGGGGGGGGGGGGGTTTCCTATGGGTTTTCTCTCTTTTTCACCACTTTATGAGAGTTATGTATATGTTTCACTCTTTTGAGTGTTTTCTAGATTACTCCTTTGTACATAGTTATCAAGTATTCAAGAACTTTGTTTGTCAAAACCCATATGAGGATTTTTTACTTGATTACATTGCCTTCTTGGTGATTTTGATAGTGACATTAGTCTGGTATCCCCACCATTGAAACTAGTGTGGTAAATCCACCAGTCTTTGTGCTTACTTCTCACTATCATGTTGGAAGGTGTTTAGGTGATTCTTTCTCGGATTCATCATTATACCTAATACTTTGGAGTGCAATCTTGGTGTTGAATGATCCTTGTATTCAGCACCATTCCTCCTTTAACTTGGTGGTTATAGTGACTCGACATCCATGTACTATGTCATGATGGATTGGTGTCCCTATGGACACATGAATTGACACTACATCCTCTATTGTTAGCCCCTAGATTCACTTGAGGGGGGGGGGGGGGGGGGGGGGGGCAGGGGGGGGAAATGTTTTGGGGGCAGGGGTGTTAGAGCATCTTAATACTCATACTTGCTAGGCTCTAGGTATTTGTGTTTACCTAGTTTTATCCTATGTGGGGGTTTACCACATTGCATAGTTTAGCTTGCATATTGTTTTACCTTGCCTATATAAGAAAGTGTTCTCATTGTAATATACATGGTTTTCTAATCTTTTATATATCCTTTGCATGTCTCATTATGTGTATAACAATTGATTTTGTTTTCAATTGGTTTATTTTGAGTATATACTGAAGCATTAATGGTTGTTGTAATGAGCCGTTGGAGAGATCTTTGCTAAAGAATTTTGATTATTTTTTACAAGATGCCCCCACTATAAATGTGGATTTCAGCTAAAATGCATGTAGGAGATAGAATCAAAATAATAGTTTTACATCCTCATCCAATCAAATGTACACTTGTAAAGCTATCTAATGCACATGTATAAGACATATTGCACAAAAAAGAAATATTTTACATGAATAATAGTTTTTTAAAAACTAAACCCAAGTATAATATCAAAAAAATTAAAGTTTTAAGGTTATATTTGCTCAAACTTTGATTTGACTATGTAAAATGTTATAGGTCAATATCACCAAGTTTACTATAGTAGTGGTAGTTGATAGTAATTAATTATATTTTATATTAAATATGATATAAAATATAGTTTGTATCTATCACATTGTGTAAATAACATCCTAAATGGAAAAAGATGGAAATATCATATCATTATTTTGGATTTTTCATATCAAAAAAGTAATAAAGAAGAGCCAAGAGATAAAAAAGACACAAGGAGGAAAGGGATAGAAAATTGATCGAATCGATCACATGAGTAAAAAAGTGTAAGAATAACATAATGAAGCAATAAAAAGGCATTGTATAGTATATTTATAATTTTTTTATTATTTGGATGTTTTTGAAATTTGTAGCATTTTTTAAATTAAAAAGTGTTGACCAATTATCCTCTCAAGAGGATAGTTATAATAATGATATGTAATAAACTATTCAATGATCACCTTTTGTGGATGGAAATTAATATATGTGGATGACTCAAAATTAAAAAATGAATTAGGTGTTGTAATGTGACCATCTAGACCACTTCTCATGTAATATTATGTGGGAAGAGTAACTTTAGAGGACCTAAGATGGTTTGAAATCCAATAGTAAAGTAGAAGGTTATTCCAAACATTTTTTTCTTTATGCAACATGTTTATTTATGTGTATCACTAATTTATAATATGTTACATGTGCTGGTTATTTGTTTTAACTCAACACCTTTTTTTGATATGATGCTTGTTTTTGCATGGTTATTTTTTATACTTTTGCACTTTTTTATGAATTGGTTGTATATAAATATTTTGAATAGGTGCATGAATTATAAATTTTCATGTTATTTAATAGATGCATCAATTGATTAAGGTGGTGTAATGTGAGGATGAGGTACCATATGTTGTATAGGTTACTCATATCTACTTCCTAAAACTATGACCACTTAGTTGCAATGAATGTAATTTAGGCATCTATGTATTATGGAAGGTACAACACAGAGATTTTGTAAACAATGGCATACTAATATCATTTCAAAGACCCCATTATATGGTATATGTAATAAATAGTGGATAATATATCAATACCTACCTGAAGAGGTAGCATAATGTATCCTAAAGTAGTTTGTTATTTGCCATTGAATGCTTTGACATTTTAGATGTTTTTTTATTTTATGTTGTGTGTAACCTAATGAATGGAGTAATGTAATTATACGTACATTCTCACTTTATCCATTATATAATAATATATTGTTTATGAGTTGTTGATCAATTTATGATTGTATACATAAGGAATGGAAATCAGAATCATCATCCACTGTCTTATTATCTTCAAAAGTGATCATAGGACATGGTTAGAAGTTTGAGGAGTTAGTTATATTTTCATATGTTTAAAGAGTTATTCATATGTATGATGTACTTCTGAATTAACCTTATTTGTCTCATGATTCTAGAATGGCTCATTAAAAATATTCAACTTAGCTTTTTCATTCTGTTGTTTCTTAATTTTATCTATAGAAGTACTTAGCTCAATGACATTGTTAATGATAATATCTTAAATGTGGTATTTGAACATAAAACATCTATTGGTAAAGTGTTCATTTCAACAATGGTAATTACATATACATTTTTATTAGATGATTTAATTTCAGGTATACCCATGTCAACCTCTAGTGATGGAGGTAGAGTGATGAGATTGAACTCAAATAACTTTTTAACAATTTGTGAGGTGGTTTTGGTAATCTAGAGAATTGTCTTCTTAGTTGATATGATAAAATAATAATGTTATAAGGTCAAAATATAACACTAGTTTTGATTGTTGCATCAATTTTAGTATATGTTATGTTAATGTTTTAATATGGTTTGTATTGAAACTTCATTATGTAATTTGAAGTAGATTTAGGTGCATATTTGAGCTTGTTCAATGTGATAATTTTTTTATCTTTCTCTTATTTTATGAAAAAAATCTTCAAATGATTTGAATTTTTTAACAATGATTGAATCATAAAAATGTGATAGTAAAATTTATCTAAATATTTATTGTTTAGCATAATTCATTTTGGTGAGCATGGTATTATAACAAAGTATATAGTCACTAATAAGATCATTGGTTCCTTGATTAAGTTTATCAATTTACTATGAGGATCATTCTACACAAATTTATGAACTATAGAAAATAAATGAATAATGAAATGAACTTTGGAAAATAACCCAATATAACCTTTAGATTGTAAGCCACTTTGAGGGGGAAACCTCTTTTGAGAAAACTTGATACAATAATATTAATGGATGCATTCTTTGGGATTCAAAACTTAAATAATAAATCTATTCTAATAATTACAACTTCCCATATATGTGGGATAATTTGAATATGCTCAAGGGATGACTTGTAAAACATGTGCATCTATAGTGATTAATACACTAATAATGCAAATAGAATGGTAGGACATGAGTTCCTAACATCCCCTCCCCCTTATAAAAATATTTGTCCTCAAAGCTTTAGATGTCGGAATCATTGCTAAATTTGGATTAGCGGTTCTTGTATATACATAATATTTTCAAACTTTAACAATTAGTGATGCTTTCTCTATTATAGGAACCCATTGAGTCTCAACCTCTCTGAGTACATGCCTTAAAGGGTGCATTGAGAAAGGGGTGGGTAGACCATTGGTGCTTCACAAAATTGTTATTCCTATTCTACTACTTACTATCTACACAATCATCTCCTAAAACACTTAAGTTTTGCCTTCTCTCTAGCACACTCCAATATTTTACCACCTTAATTAACCCCTTTATAAGACTAAAACCCTTTTTAATGATTTACATTACATTGTCTACCCCATTAACCCTATATTCAAATTAACTAAACTCATTTAGGGTCTATGTTGGCCCTTAGCCAACCTAGACCAAAAACTAATTTGTTTTCTTTAATAGCGATATAGAGTCAATTGGGCCAATCATGCCAACTAAAACTTCAAAAAGTTTTAAGGTTAGATTCAACTATATATACACATTCATTTCATAATTTATTTAGGAAGATAAGAAGAGGAATATTATATTTTTCATCTAATTATCCACCATTCTACTTTAGGATCATAACTTATAGCTCAAGTACTTTCTTTGGAGATATAGATCCTATCTTGTGGAGAAGTCTTTTAGATGCATAGAGAGGTCATGTAGCCTAGAGTTAATTTGTCTTTATTATCCTTACATACCATAACAACCTCTTGCAAATCACCTTGGCCAAGGAATGGATTGAGTCTTGGTGGGTTCATCTTCAAAAGTAAGTATTCCTAACTTTGTTCTTTCTTTATAAGAGTATATAGATTAGCATTTATACTTCTTTCTCATGCATTAAGATTTAATATAAATTAATGTGAGTATAAATATTCTATGAATGTTTAGTTTTTATATTTATTACCCTCACTTTGTGCCACAAGATTTGGTGTATAATAGATTAGATTTTTCTTTACTTGTCATTATACTTTATGAATATGAAAATATAGGACCTAACTAGGGTTATTGCATAGTGTTTCTTGACTAGAGTCTTTAGAATCCTCTCTAGTGATGTTATTGTGGTAAGAGATACCTTGTTTAGGTCTAGTAGATCCATATTGGTCATGACCCTAGATATATAATTTATCAACAATCAAAAGTGTAAGTAAGATTTATCTTGTTTGAGATAGGATTGATTAATAAATCATTTACATTTCCCATTATATACACTTTGGTGTACCTGATGTGAATCAACCCTTGTAGGTGTTCTTCACACTCTCATTTTGTCATCATATTATATTTTTCTATTTTTTCAATATTGTATCAAACCAATTAGTATAGTTCTAACATTTTTTTGTGTAGGTTTAATACACAATTTCTCCAAAACAACTATATTATGTATATGTAGGTCTTCCCCAAATACAGGTTATTGGATTGATCAGTTTGGTACAGTATTCTTTATAAGCCCTAGATTTGGGTACATAGTCTAACTAGTCAACATTGTTCACCATTATCTTCTATTAACATATCGATCTATAAGCATAGTCAAGCTAATCAAATATGTTTATAACTTCTTTTTTAATGCATAGGTTTTGCAAAATTCATCGACCTAGTTCATAATATTTTTGAATTAGTATTTGAACATCATAGCATAAACTTTTCACTCTAAATATCATCAAGCCCATTAAGATTCATTCTTTCCCCCTATCATTTTATATTTTTATTTTTAGTATTATTTTTCACAATTTTGCAGTCTGTAAAATTACAACCCTACAACCAACTAGGGAAACTTGTTTAGCATAGTTTTGTAATCTCTCTTTTCTCTCAAAGACATAGTTGATCTGTTCGACTGTGTTATTTTAGATATTACTTCTATAGATTAGTAGTGACCCAGTAAAATCTATTCCATACTATTTTCATACAATGTCACTTGAACCAACTCTATACTCTTCTCAATCAAGTAAATAACCTCTAATTTTTAGTACTTAATTCACCATTTATTTTCAGTTGCTTATATGCTTAGATTAAAAAACATAGACTAATTAGGTGGTTTTTTAAATTATTGATTTAGTCACACTATTTTTCTATTTTGCATACACTTCTAAATCACTTTACATTCAAATATCATTAAACATTTATATTCCCAAGGTCTACCTACTTGGATTTCATCACCAACGGGGAAGGTGACTTTGTTTTCTATTGTATAAACATGTGGTTGATAGTATATATTGGAAAAACACCCAACACCCTTATTGATATGGGATTGTGAATTGAGGTGGTATGCCCCAATACCAAGCTAGTACCATTACTTATATAAATCCCTTTCAACTTAAATGTCTTGAAACAAACGTTAGATTGCTTTCTAGTTCCTTATTTTAGCCAACTTCTCAATCACATTAAAATTAAACTTAATTATAACTTAATAACACATAGGATGAACAATTAGTCAACATTTAATTTCAATTTATTTCTTTCTCTTTGATCATTATATGTTTTATTATAAAACTTACAGTAGCCAACATTGGTGCAAGGTTTATGTTTTGTGTTCCAATTAGATTTAATTACATTGATCCAATTATTTGTGTGCTTAATTTTATTTTATTATATTATATATTATAATACCTATCTCTATTTCATAATAATATCATTTCTATCGATGTAGTCTCTTATAGGTTGTTAAAAAAAATTCCTATAGTACACCGTCAACATGTTTGACTATGTATCCTTATTTTCATATTTAATCCCTTGTCTAAGTAGTAAACAATAAATCTATCTAAATGTCTTATTATTTATTGGCATATTACCTGTTCAATATCACATATTTAACATGTATGACTATGTTCTCTTTTTCTCTATTATGTTCCCTGATTTACAGAACTTAGATGACTAGTTCATCTCTATATCTTATTTTTTGATCTTTTCATTTCATCACGTTTTTAGCCTCCTTTTCTCATTATGAACTTATTATTTGAGGGTAATATAGATTTAAATAAAATAAACATGATGATATTTATAAATCCTAATAGATTTCCCTAAAAATATCTTGTGGCTTCCACTTTAGATAAAAGAATGTACACTTTTCCACTCGCACTACCAATTATGGGGCTCCTCCTCATTCATCAATAGTTCTTAATCATGTTTTCTCCTTAGAATATGAGCCTAAAATAGATTACATGGATGAAATTATTTTCTTCATTAACAAATTTCCTCAATATAAAGAAAAAGACCCTTTAATTATTTACAATGTAATGATAGGTGGTCAAGTAGAAGAACCTCTTTCACCCTCCCCTACATTCTCTCATAGATTTATGGATGAAACATTCTTTGATTTTGAACCTCTCCCTTCTATTTTGACTCTTTCCTACACTATGACCTTTTCTTCTATGATCTCTTCAAACTCCATGCCATGCATCTCCACAAACATGGCAAGTTCAACATCTAGTGGTCCTTTTCTAAGGCCCCTCTTCCTCAATCAAGCCACTAGTGCATCATTTACTACCAATTTTGATCATGCCACTAGTGATTCCTTTTCCTCCACTATAAATAATTCCATTAGTGAATCATTTTATACACATGATAATCATGCTACTAGTGTTTCCTTTTCTACCAATGCTTCTCACACCACTAGTTCCATGCATATCGCTACTCATAGTGCAACCCAAGCCACTAATACCAATACCAATACTTCACATGTCATGAAAAATAGTCAAAATACTACTCAAACCTATCAAATATTATTACAAAACATCAATCAAATGAACATTTTTTCAAACTAATAATGCCAATAAAATGATGCAGATGAAAAATCATCTCATTCACCTTCAAAATCTACCCCAACTGGTTCCATGGGGAGTGTAAAATCCAAATTCCCCCCACCCCCCTTAGGGATTTCCATGGAAACCTCATTCCTCAACCAACCCTCATTAATAAAATGATCAAAATTCTCCAAAATAAACCTCTTATACCTCAAATTGCCAATATCAACATAGGAGGTATCATACCTACCATCATTTATAATGGATCCATTGATCCCACCTTACATTTTTTTTTTTTTGAAATATTTATAAAGATAGGGTCAAAATTAATAATTTGATACTACCAATTTATTACATAAAACACTCTATACAGACACATTATATTGGTATAATCAACCCAAATCTCATTCTATCACTAGGTTGGATGATCTAGTTAACTCCCTAGTATAAGAGTTTCAAACTAGTGATCTTCCTAAGAATACCTTGGCTCACTTCATCAATTATAATAAACTTGAAACTAAAACAATATAAGATTTCATAAAATAATGGAAGACTTTGTCTAATAAGAGTATAACATGATAGATGATAATCTATTTCATATATTCACTAATGCTCTCTATCCCTTGTATCAATATCAGGTTAGGAATCTCTTTATAAAATAACTTTATAAGAATCCCTCAACCAAGGAAGTCACCAATATTTTATTATGCACTAATTTAAACCATCTCAATTTCCTATGGGCACTCACATGCTCATTAAAAATAAAAATTGTCATGCTACCAATGATCGTATCACTAATACTTATGACATAATTCATAATATTCAAGCCATCACTCCCAAAAACATTATGGATCATGTTCCCCCTCTATACAAAACCCCTAATCCTCAACTTTCCAAAATGAACAACATCAACATCCATAAACTATTATCCTTAGTCGAGCTTCAAAATCACCTACCAAGGCCTCTACCATGAGACCTTGACCCTACTCATCCTATGAAATCATGATATGATCCAAACAAATTTTATTAGTTTCATGAAAGTTGGGGCCACTCTAAAGATACTTATAGATAATTACATAATATAACTATGGATTTTATCCTTGGCCCAAATTTTGATCACAATTCACTCATTTGTAAATGCCGATAGGCATATAACATAGCCTTTAAAGCTCATGAAACACAAAACAAAAATCAATATTTAAACCAAACTAATGATCATCTTTCCTTATACAAAGACCATATTCCCATTAATAAAGATATAAATGACAAGCTTATTCCTTCCACTAACAACATTGAAAGCCTTATCAACCAAACTACTAAAGCAAATGTGGTAAATATGACTAACATGAAAAGGGTGGTTGATTTCATTGATTTTATTCTAACACACATGCACTTAACCTCCCAAACATTTTGTCATTCAAGACTCTTCCCCATCTCATCTAACAAATTTGGGTAAATATGACCTTATCACTTTCCAAGAACCACTTCCAACACCTCATTTAGATAATACTTCTCACACTATCTCTACTATCCCCCCAATATATACACCCATAAATAACATTTCCCAACCTTCCCATAGTATTTATTCAACTCAATTAGAAGCAATACCTAATCAACTATCCCATCTTCTAAAGATAATCAACCAATTTGTCCTCAAACCAAACCAACCACATCTTATCAACACAAGTTTGAATGCACTTCCAATCCTCCTTCCTAGGAGCTCCTACAACATTATGCACCTCTATCTAAAATTTCCCAATGGGTTATGATGAATGGGATCCCATAGTAGAAATTTATCATATCACATCTAAAATACCTTTTATATAACTCATGTGACCTTTCCCCCATCATTTCAACCATATGATATAATCACTATTTGAAATGAACATTACTTGTCATCCCTAATAGGACATGAAGCTACCTTATCTAGGTCTGAAGATAATATCTTATAACAATGCAAATAGATGTTTATACACATTGATGAAATAATACACACTTCTATTTCCCATAAATTTCTTATCGCTTCCATGATTCCAAATGAGATTTTGTCTCATATGGATGATCTTCCACTATTTATTAGCATTGAAATTATTGATATCCAAGTCAAATGTACTTTAATTGACAAGGGTTTAGGCACTTGCATTACCTCCCTCAATTTCATTAAAACTCTTGGATATTCAGAGTGTATTATTAAGTCCACATGCAGTACATGTCAAGATTTTGATAGAAGGAAAATGCCTCCTTTAGGTTACATGTGGCTTCCTATTACCATCCCTCCTATCACTATTTCAGTGATAGTTATGATATTTAACTTTCCCCTTTCCTATAACATCTTATTTGGAAGACCTTAGAATCATTGCATGGGGGATGTCACCTCATTTTCATACCAATGCATCAAGTTTCCCCATAATGGTTCTATCTAAAGGATTCAAAGAGACACAAAACCTTGGAATTTTGAACAATTCCAATAATGTGGTGTCTTTAAAATTCCAACCCTTAAACCTATTGACCATATTTTGACCTCAAGTCAAGATTGGTCTACCCCCCTCTAAATAAAAATTTTCATAGTGTTTTCAAAACTTGTAAATGGTATTTTAATGCCTTGTATGGTACCTAAAAAGTCTTCATAAAACCTTATTAGATTTATTTAAGGTAATTTTAGAGAAATTAAGATAATGTCCTTTTTTGGTCATATAGTGGTGTAGACATGTCACAGGGAGATAATTTTTGGTCAAGTGGTGTCATAGATTTTTAGGATTTTACCAAAGTCATTTCATTTCTTAATCATCTTCTAATAACATTTAATGCATATTTGGATACTTTAAGGTTCATTTGTAAAATTGAAGGTGGTGTTTAATGAAGGAAAAAGAGATTTTTGACTAACTCAAATGTATTTCAAAGTTACCCAAGTGGGAAATATTTAAAATACACATTTTAAAGACCTTTGAGTAGTTACATAACTACCACACATATCAAAAAGTCAAATGAAGGTCAGAATATTAAAACTTAACACTTTAGAGAGTAGTTAAAAGACTTGTACGAACTTGTTGAGATCACTTATAGGTAAAAAATAGTGTTAGAACATCCCATCATCTTCCACAAATCTTTTTCAACCTTGAAAATAATTTTCAAGTCTAAAAATTGTAGAAAACTATCACTTTCCTCCATCACTCCATTCACAAGCTCATGAAGGCCAAATTCAGATGGATGGTACAGGTCGTATAGGTGGAGTTGGAGTCTAAGATTTTGGCCAAATTTGGGTACCCCTATGGGATTAAAATTTGTGGCATTTTTATATGGATGAGATCCTTAGATTTATGAATAAATGGTAAGGAGAAAGACTATGTTTTTGAGGATTAAAACCCCACTATCTCAATTTTGGGGAAGCATAATTTTAGGTGTGAATTGATTGATTCAAGGTGAAAATTTTAGAGGTTCCTTATAGTTCTACACAAAATTACTATATAATTATCCATAATCACCTAGCCCATATATGTACTGGTCAAGAAACAAAGTGATTCTTTTGCATAATGTGCAAGTGGTTGTTAGTATTATCTATTATTGTAGTGTTTATATAGGGTTAATTTGAGTTAAAGTGTTTATTGAACATGTTATCCATATTTTAATTTCTATAAAAGGTTCTCTATTATTTGAATGTTGTTCATGCTACTCTCTAAGTGCCATTGTCATCCTAGCTTGAAGATTATGTATTTGGAGTTGCCTGTGTAATAATAATTGAAAGGTTTTTTTTTTAGCTTGTTAAATCCATGGTGAAGGTGTGATAGCTATGAATATGTATCTAAATACACCTAGACACTCACTAAACTTGTTATAATCATATAAACTCATCAATAGACACAACTCCCAATGCACAAATTTTGTATAAGAGTTCATTATATGAAAACATTTCCTACACACAAAGGGCATATGTGAAGTGGTACATGGTGTTTAGAAATGAAGTATTCATGAATATTTAAGAGATTGACCAATAATTTTATCAATATTTGATACAATGTCAAAGTGCATAGGGCTTAAGGATTGATTCTCTTAGCAATATGTCTAGGCAAGAGGTATACTTCTTTATGAAGAGGTTAAGAGTGTAATTTTAAATATGATTAAAACATAATGAAATAATACATAGATTACCAATACACACCTAAAACTTTTAGATTCAGATCAAAGTCAAGAAATTGGACCTACAACCCTAATACCTCTACACAGGTCTGAGTTTTGTAAAAGGCAAAAAAATTTGAAGATGACTTGAGAATGTTAATAGACATGAGGGTATTGAGAATGAGTTATTAATGATTTTTATCCATTTATAATATATTATGGTGTAGTTAAAATATGTCAAAATCAAGATCACATGAGTAGACCCCTTTAATGACTACCTACATCCATCTATGTCATCTTAGATAGTGATGGTGGTAAAGTACAAGGATTTGGGAAAAGTAAAGGGTCTCAAGTTCTTAGCCATATGGTGCAGTCATGGATATGTATAACATCTAGCAATGGGAGTCTTGAAAACCCAAAATACACTGAGAATCCTCTTGTAGTCACCTACAACACTAATGTTCAAATAGGTCTGAGTTCACGACAAAGAGAAAAAGTCTAAAAATGTTATGAAAAAGGCATTTAAACATGTATATTGGTGAGAGAGAGTGTTCATGAAGTCTGACCACTATCATAATTATAGGATTGGGTGTAGAAACTAAGTTCAAAAGCTCATGTCAAATTCTTATCATAATCAACATCTACAATTAGGCCTAGACAATCAAAGAAGAGAGAATGATTTTGAGGTATAGAGTTTAGGAAAGTTGAAAGTGTCCTAAAATATTAATTATGTAAAAATAATTGTTAAAATAATAATGACTTAAATACGATCCTTAAAAATTCCACAAATGTATATACCCAATGCACACCTACAAGTGATTAAGAAGTGACATGCTAGTTTCAAGCCTAAAGTGAGGAGCAAAGTGCAAGATGGAAAGTTATGAAATATATATCAAGTTTAGAAAAAATACATGAAGATAAAATAGGATCAAAATGAATTATGGTGGCATAGGGAAAGAGAACTAGACAAAGGCTAATCAAACCCTACTCAGCCAGCCACACACAGTCCTTGTTATAAGTCTATTTGCCTAGCCAAGAGGAAGTTGCTTACATGAGAGGGTAGAGATATTTTGGGATTTTAGAGGAAGGAAAACCATTTGAGAATATTCCCATGGTATTTTTAGATCTTCATAAAACTCAAACTCACCTAAAGTAAGCAAAGTAGAGTCCTAACCTTATATACACAGTTTGAGACTATACACACAAGTTTGCATACTTTGATGAGTGAGTAATGTGTTTGAATACATAAAGGAGGTAATAAGATATGTGAAACATCTAAAAATGGTTTCACAATTATTATATAACCTCACAAATCCTTAGATTCAAGAAACAAATAAATCAAATCATGATAAAAATTGTTCAATCATACACATGCCTAATTGCATAGGTAGATCTATATGGGTATCCAATTGAGAGGTGGTAGGGTGAAGTGAATTTTATATCCTTGAAGACCATAATGAGATGGTGGGAAGTAATTATAAACATTTCATGAGGTCTAAGATCCTTGACAGTGGGAAAAAAGATGTAAAAATAGTCAGCTAGGGTATTTGGTGTAAGATGGATTAAGAACCCTAGGCTTGACTAAATGAGTTTGTTGGAGACTTAATGATAGAAAATGGTGAAGATGAACATTGGAGTAATTTAAGGTGAATATCTCAGATCTTCTAGGTCATTAAAATATAAGTATTAATCTGAAATCACCACCTATAGAACTTATTTCTCTCTTAGTCCTGATAAATATAGCCTACCAACCCAAGAGGTCACATTTCTTTGCTTGGTACAGTACAGACATGTTACGTGGGACCTTGGGATCATAGGGCTAGTTATATACCATATTGTTATTTAAATTTGTGGAATTGGTTGGTTTATTCATGCCCCAAGCTTTATGAATCATCTATAAGACCTTGAGGCACCTTCAAGCTACCTAGGTGAGCCAAAATGACTTAGTGAGAGAGAACTAGATTTCTATGCCTCCAAATGGATTGTGTAAACTTAAAAATTATCTAAAAAAAGTACACAATTATTTTGAGCATCACCCCATGTCACTAGTTTTTACTTGCAAGTATGAAACTATATATAATAAACCAAAAGGGGATATTTTATACTATTTGTGAGGTCTATACATGGTGTCAAAACTTCAAAATTGACATGGATGATATTCAATGGGTAATATAACTAAATTACACATTTATTTGATTTTTTGCATGTGTGGGTATCCTGTAGAATCAAATTTCAATCTCTATGTAGGGAGTCCTAATTGAGACCTAGTTAGGATAGAGAAGCAACAAAAAAGTACACCTCATTTTGCATGGAATTATAAGTATATACTAAGTCTTAGAATATTCCTTCAATTTATCAGTATCAATTTTACAACTTTATACACAAGGAGGTTTGATGATTTTAGGGTTATAAGGAATAAGGCCAATTTGTGGATTTTAGTGTAGAATGAGTTCTTGGGTTTGGTTTAAGAGTTCCAAATGAATTGTTTTAGATATAATGTGAGTTTAATAGGCCATCCATGAAGATAGGATGAGATAAAGAAGATGAATTAAATTTTTGACACATGTATGCAAGATTGGCCTAATGGAATGAAGAGTCTTCTAGACACCTAGCAAGAGAATGAAGTGATGTGTCAAAGATAACCTAAAGAGATTAGTTGAGAGGTGTCAAGAGAAGAAAATGTGTAATATAACATGATTTTAACATCAAGAATACCACTTTTCATTCAATAATCCAAAGCAAAGGGAAATTTTAGAGAGTTAATCAAGGTATCAAGCAAGCATTATAAATCCTATGCCACTTAGAGCAAGGGGGCATCTTTAGAGGATATACACATGGAATTTAAGACATATTGAGTTAGTTTCATAACTCCTCTCTTGTTTATAACTCATTATACACTTATCATCTCTCTCTCCCCTATGCCCTTCTCTTCTTCTCTCTCACTTTATCTATATATTGATCCTAAATTAGCTAAGTTTGTATCCTCTACCTAGGTATGGTAAATTCCTATCCATTTGCATCATTTGATAAATGAAGAACAACCTAGTGTTACATTCTTGATGGATTGGTTTCATTATGCATGTTTGACTAGTTGATCTTGCTAAGTGATATATTTACTTCCTTGACATGGTGTCCTTGTTTAAAGATTCATATTCAATTTGAAATTCTTTTTGTATGTCTCTTAAATAATTCAAACGAAGTGTGTGTGGGTTTAGTGAGTTGTCTTTTCACTAATATCATTTCATGACCTCTTGACTAGTCCTCCTAGCTTTAGCTTGCTTTCAAAACCTCCATGATAAATATTGATGTAGAGAAGAATATTTTATTTAGTGTCATGTGTAGGTTAGTCTCTTGTTAGATGTATAATTTCACTTGATTGGTAGTGATCGATTCATATTTGGTGTAGGATCTCCATTAGAGTATGTTTCTCTCCATTTTAATAGAAAGGGTTAGATTAGTTTTTTAGCCTAAGTGATTCATCAAGGGGATCTATCCCTTTAACCTAGAATTCACCTCTCCAATAAGGTACCCACAACCTTAAGGTGTTTCCATGTTTCATCAAGTTTGGAAGTCTTGAACTACCTTCCAAAGGGTGTAAATTTGATGCATAATAGTTTTGGCACACCTGATGGGACTGAGGTCCAAAGTTTGGAAGAATTCTTGGTGAGTTCTTCTACCTATCAGCTTTTTGACATATTCAAAAACATAACAATGGTAACTATAAATGCAATTGACTATTTTTATCATCCTAGTTACTTATTCTAAAAAGTATTTGATAGTATCTTGTGTTTTCCTTTGACTCATGAAGGTTGTGTGGTTGGGTATGAAGAGAAATTATGTTTTATACCTCCTTATTAGCCTTGTTATGACCCCAACTATGTGCCTTACTAGCCTTATCAATATTATTACTCTTCTCATGAGTCATATCAGTCCTATGTTTGGATTATTCTCCCTCTACATGACCATTATGTTTTATATTAGCATCCCTCTCAGGCTCAAGATGTCCCTAGTTACCCCTCAAACCAATCTATTTCAAGTTTGAAACAAATTATCTTAGGCTATGAGAGATACATGTTAGAATTTCATATACATAGGGATTATGGTCAAGATATCCCTAGCCATCTCTTTCATGACATGAGAGATTCATTACATTTATTGAAAGAAGAATGGGCATCTATTGATAGATCAAATTGGCAAAGCCTCTCTAGTGGAATGTTGGATGTAATTAGTCTCATTAAAAAAATAGAAGATATTCTAAGAGTTCATGAAGGATAGCTAATCCAATTTCATCAGCCATATATGTCTTCTTATACTCCATATTAACTCTCATATATGCCATCCATTCTTCCCAAAGATACCATTCTAAGTGATTATCAAGGTGTTTCAATTCCTTCATGTGTTCCTCAAACATTCCCTTCTTGGAATTAAATCCAAGAGAGCATTAAAGAGGAGGATAAGATTGCTATTAAACAACCTATTGATTCAAGTCAAGATTTCAGTTCTCTTTCTCAAGAACCCCTTAATAAGTCTTTCAAGATTCCAAGCTAGAATCAAGTGGTGAAGTTATGGAGTGGACAAGGTGAAACAAGTATAAATTGGGGATTTGAAGTTAAATAAGAACCTAAGCCTATGAAAATCTCTCTCATACCTCCTCAAGAGTCCTCTTGTACCTCATACCATCCCTCCTATGTCCATTATCTTCATGAATCGACTAACTACCTTCAAGAGAAGCTATTCTAAGAGATTATTGATAGGCAAATCAAAAATTTAGAATTGAAGATGAAAGGACTTGAGGAGAGCCAAAATCAAGATGTTGAAGACAAAAAGAGTTTTGTGCCTAATCAAGCTCCATTGTCCTCTCCCTAAGAACCTATAGTTGGTTTATCTTGGAAGTCTTTCTAAGAGTGTATTCAAAACAATAATGAGAATTTAATTGAGAAATTTGGAGATAAATTTGTAGCTATTGAATAGCCTCAAAAAGGCTATGAGAAAAATGAAATTATTGTTGAAGAAGATGTCCCTTCCATTGCTCAACTCAACTTGATATCTATCAAAAAGTTCCTTCAAGAATGTACCATTCCTATGTCCATTCATGAGCCATCCACCACACGTCATACTCCCTCTCTAACCCATGAACTTGTCCATCACCCTTCCACTACATCCTTTCTTGAAGAGGAATCTATCCTATGGGAGATTGGTGAAGAGAATCAAGATATATTTATAGCTGAAGAAGATGACTTAAATGTCTATGATTAAGAGTTCCATATTGGTAGGCCAATTAATGAAGACAAGCACAAATTAGTCTTATTGATGAAAAAATGAGATGATCTAGATCAATTTATAGCTACGCATGAAGAGTATACCAAGCTTGCTACATTGGCTAATGAAGAAGTTAATCAAGACATGAAAGAGAAGGATTTAGAGGGGAACATCATATTGATTGAGTTTTTTAGTCTCATGAGAAGGTTAAAAGAGATGTGAAAGACATGTGGTAGATCAACTTGCATATGTTCAAGGAGTATGAAAGTCTTGAGAAGTTATTACCTCTAGGAGAGCAAAATGAGATTATTGATGAGGAATTTAAAGTTCTTATTGAACAAACGTGTCTTGAAGAACACCACCAGGAGTATCAGTTCCATGATGGAGAAACCTATGATGACTATGGCACTCTTGAATATGATCAAGAGGTTGAATATATAAAAAATAATAGAATCTAAAGTTGCTAACTCCATGACCAAGATGATATGTGGCATAGGTTCAAGGAGATTTTTAATGAGTTTATGGCTCTTCAAAAGTGTAAACCCCCTATTGGATAGTTTGAAGATGTTCTTGAATATTCTTTGCTTCTTGAAGGACAATATGACAACCTCTAAGGTACCATGATTAAGGATACTCCTATACATCAAGATATGTCCATGTTTGAGATAAGTACAAACACCAAAAAAGAGTATGAGAAAGAACTTGAGCCAAAAGATTAATTCACCTTCTTAGGTGATTGGTTTGTAGTTGACATGACTTTATTTGATAACATGCCAAGATGAGTGGCATTCAAGAAGAAGATGAAGACACCAAGAGTAAATCTTAAGAGGAGACTTATTTCATGTAATCCTCATTCCATGGAGCAAAATTTAGTAATAGCTTCCCCTTTGATCCAGGTGGAAGAAGTTATTTTCAAGTTAGTTATATATAGTTAGTTTTCTTATGTTGTTGTCATGTTCCCTAAGTGCTTGATAGCACATGTGTGAGTCTTATTGCTTTATTTTATGTGTGTTATCTTAGTTTAGTATGTTTTAAAGATCAAATCAGTTTGTTGTGTCATGATCAAGGGATGGTCCGGTCTTAAACTAAGAACAAATGAATCCATTTCTCAATGGAAGGACAAGGCTACTAGTCCATTTAGCATTACAGGCATGCTACCCTTGTGAATCATCAAATTATTGATAGTTTGACCTTAAGTTAAGATTGGTCAACCCCGCTCTAAATTGAAAATTTCATAGGGTTGTAAAAAAATTATGTGGTATTCTCATTCCAATATGGTCCCTATAAAGTCTTCATAAAACCTTATTAGCATTGATTAAGGTAATTTTGGAGAAATTAAGGTGATGTCTTATTTTAGTCATATAGTTATCTAGACATGTCATGGAAAGATAAGGTTTGGTAAAGTGGTGTCATAAATTGTTATGAGTTTCTCAAATTAATTTCATGTATTAATCATCCTATAATAACATTTAATGTATGTTTTGATACTTTAAGGTTCATTTGTAAACTTGAAGGTGGCATTTAATGAAGGAAAAAGAGATTTTTGACTAACTCAAATGTATGTCAAAGATAAACAAATGATAAATCCGTAAAATACATCTTAAAAATACCGTGTATCACTTAAATAACTACCACACCTATTATATATTCAAATAAAGCTCAAAATCTTGAAATTTAATGCTTTAGAGAGGAGTTAAGAGACTTGTACGGACTTATTGAGATCACTTGTAGGTAAAAATAATCATAGAATGTCCCTTCATCTTCCACTGGTCCTTTTAAATCCTAGAAATAAGTTTCAAGTCCAAAAATTATATAAAAATGTCTCTCTCCTCCATCACTGCATTCACAAGCTCATGAAGCCCAAATTCAAATGCATGATATAGGTTGTACAGGTGGATTTGGAAGATAGTATTTTGGAAAAAGTTGGGGAACCATATTGGATTAAAATGTGTTTCATTTTTCATTTGATTTATCTCCTTATATTTATGAACAATATAAAATGATCTATACTTCTTTTTGGAGGCTCAAAACCACATTGTCTTAGTTTTTGGGTAGCATAATTGCAGGTGTGAATTCATGGATGCAAGGTAAATATTTCATAGGTTATTTTATTCTATATGGGCCATGTATTATACATGGTGATAAATTTAGATATAATATATGTCAAAATAAACTTCCTACACTTTTCTCCATCATCACCTAGCCCATATATGCACTGGTCAAACAAGAAAGTGATTCTTTTGCATAGTGTATAAGTGGCTATTAGTGTTATCCATTATTAAAGAGTTTTATATAGTTAATTTGAATTCAAGGTTTAATTAAACATGTTCTCCATATTTTCCTTTCTATAAAAGGTTATCCAATATTTGATTGTTTTTCATACTACTCTCTAAGTGCCATTATGCTACTAGCTTGAAGATTGTGAATTTGGAGCTGCATGTGTAACAATAGTTAAAAGGTCTTATTTTTACCTTATTCAATCCATGGTGAAGGTTTTTTATCTATGGATATGTATATGAAGACTCCTAAACACTCACCGACCTTGTTAGAATCATATAACCTCATCAAGAGACTCAACTCTTAATGCACATGATTTGTATAAGAGTTGACTATATGAACACAATCGATACACATAAAG
Source organism: Torreya grandis (assembly GCA_037957365.1). Taxonomy (NCBI): domain Eukaryota; kingdom Viridiplantae; phylum Streptophyta; class Pinopsida; order Cupressales; family Taxaceae; genus Torreya; species Torreya grandis. The sequence continues at coordinate 1,064,817 of JARHVA010005044.1, read as the reverse complement.
GACAAGTGTGAAGTAGTATAAAATGTTTAAAAATGAATTATTAATGATTTTTGAATATATTGACCAAGAACTGGATCAAGATTTGATACACTGGCAAAGTGTATAGGGCTCAAGGATTGATTCTCTTAGGAACTTGTGTAGGGAAGAAAATGACCTACGGACACTAAGCCTGTAGGTCCCCTTTTGTTAAAAGGTATACTTGTTAATGAATAGGTTTATTTTATACTTTTAAATATGACTCAATAATAATAAAATAATACATAGAGTACCAATGCACACCTAAAACTTTTGGAGTCAGATCAAATTCAATAAATTAGACCTACAACCCTAATACCTATACATAGGCTTGAATTTGGTAAAAGGAAAAAAAATTGAAGATGAATTGAGAATGATAATGGAATTGAGGGTAGTTATAATAAGGTTTAGACATTGATAATATATCATGGTGTAGTTAAAATAAGTTAAACTTAAGATCACATGAGCAAACCCCTTCAATGACTACCTATAACCATCTATTGAAAAGGTTGTCTTGGACAGTGATGGTGGTAAAGTAAGGATTTGAAAAAATTAAAAGGTATAAATTTCCAAACCATATGGTAGATTCATGTATATTTAAAATGAGTGGTAATATAATTCTTTCAAACCTAAAATGCACTTATAACTCTCTTACAGTCACCTACAATGCAAATGTTCAAATAGGTCTAAGTTCAATACAAAGAGAAATGTATGAAAATGTTATGAAAAAGGGAATTTTAAAATTATAGTGGTAAGAGAGAGTATCCATGAAGTTGTAAAACTATCATAATTTAATTATTGGGTGTATAAATTAATTTCAATAGCTCATGTCAAACTCTTAGCCTAATCAAAATCTACAACTAGGCCTACACAGTCAAAGAAGAGAAAATGATTTTGAGGTATAGAGTTTTGGTCAATTTGAAATAATCCAAAGATATTAATGATGTAATAATTTTTTAAAATTATAATGACTTACATACAAGCCTAAAAATTCCACAAATTTAGGTAGATACCTAATGCACACCTGCAGGTGGTTAAGAAGGGACAAGAGAGTTTCAAGCCTAAAGTGAGGAACAAAGTGCATGATGGAAAGTTATGAAATCTATACCAAGTTGAGAAAAAAGTAATTAATAAAAATTATGATAAAAAATAATCATGATGGTATACATAAAGAGAATTATATAAATCCTAATCAAACCCTGCTTAGCCAGCCATACACAGTCCTTGCTACAAGTCTGCCTACCTAGCCAAGAGGAAGTTGATTTCATGAGAAGATAGATATCTTTGGGGATATGAGAGTAAATTAAACCATTTTATAATATTAACATGGTGTTTTAAGAAATTCATAAAACTTAAACTCACATAAATTAAGCAATGTAGAGTCTTAACCTCGTATACACAGTTCGAGACTATACACATAAGTCTGCATACTTTGATGAGAGAATTGTTTGTTTGAATAGAGAAAGGAGGTAATAATATATGTGAAAACTTTGAAAAGGGTTTTAAAATTATTATATAACCTCAAAAATCCTCAGATTAAAGAAACAAATAAATCAAATCAGGATAAACCTTATTCAATCATACACATGCCTAATTGCATATGTAGACCTATATGGACAACCAATTGAGGGATGGTAGGGTGAAGTGAATTTGAGAGACATGAAGACCATGAGGATATGGTGAGAATTATGTATGATAATTTCATGAGGTCTTAGATCCCTGACAATGGGAGAAAAGAGATAAATATAATTAACAAGGGTATTTGGTGTAAGATGGCTTAAGAACCCTAAGCTTAACTAAATGAGTTGGTTGGAGACATAATAAAATAAAATGGTGAATATTAACATTGGAATAATTTAAATTTGATGTCTTTAACCTTTTGAGGTAATTTAAAACTCAATATTAATCTGAAATCACCACTTATAGACCTCAGTTCTCTCTCATCCCTCATTAATGTAGGCTACCAGCTTGAGAGGTCACCTTTCCTTACTTGGTATAATATAGATATGTTTCATGGTACCTTGGGATAATAGGGATAGATATATACCATAGTTTAATTTAAATTTATGTAATTTTTTGGTTGATTCATTCCCCAAGCTTTATGAATCATCCTTAAGACCTTGAGGCACTTTTAGGCTACCTAGGAGATCTAGAATGACCCGATAAGAGAGAAGAGGATTTATATGCATAAAAATTGATTATATAAACTTAAAATGACCTAAAATTTTCAAAAAATCTCTTGGTCATCAACCCATAGCAGTGGTTTGTACTTTTAGGTATGAAACTCTATAAAATAGGCCAAAAAGTGTTATTTTATGTTATTTGGGAGGTTCGTACATGGTGTCATAACTTAAAAATTTTCAAGGATATTATTAAATTGGGAATATAAATAAATCACATATTTATCTAAGGTTTGGCATGTGTGGGTAGCTTATAGAATCAAATTTTAGTTTCTAAGCAGGGAGGCCTAATCAAGTCCTAGTTAGGAAAGTGAAGCAACATAAAAGTACACCTCCACTCACTTTTCGATCCTAAAAATTTTCATGGATATGTAAGTAAATAATGGGTCTTATAATATGCCTTTAGTTTATAATTATAATCCACACAACTATCTAATAAAAGAGGTTTGCATGATTCTAGGGCTACAAGGAATAAGACCAATTTGGGGCTTTTTATGTAGAGTGAGTTCTTGGAGTTGTTTTAAAATGTCCAAGTGAATTTTTTAGGTATAATATGAGTTTTATATACCATCCATGAAGATAGGATAATCTGAATAAGATGAATTCAAGTTTTAACACTTGTATACAAGATTAGCCTAAGAAGATGAAGAGTCTTTTATACACCTAGCAAGAGAATTAAGTGATGTGTCAAAGAGAACCTGAAGAGATCCATTAAGATGTGTCAAGAGTAGATAAAATTTGAAATATAAAATTATATGGCCATAAATAATGTCACTTATCATTCAACAATCTAAAGTAAAGGGTAGTTTTAGAGAGCTAGTCAAGGTGTCATGTAAGAATTCTAACTCTTATGCCACTTGGAGCAAGGGATCATCTTTAGAGGAGTCTCATATGGTATTTAGGACCTTTTTAGGTAGTTTCATAACTTCTCTATTGTTTTTAACTCATGAGACACTTTTTCATCTATCTCTCCCCTATGCCCTTCTCTTCTTCTCTCTCACTTTATCTATATATTGAGCCCAAATTATCTAATTTTGTATCTTCCACTTGGGTGTGGAAAATACCTACCAATTTTTAGCATTTTATCAATGAATAAAAACATATTTTTACCTTCTCAATAGACTCATTTCAATGTGCATGTTTTACTAGTTAATCTTGTTAGGTGATAGATTTACTTCCTTGGCATGTTGTCCTTATTTAATCATTCATATTCAATTTGAAAGTATTTTTTTAGGTCTCTTGAAGTGTGCATGGGTTTATGGAGTTGTATTTTCACTAGTGTCATGTCATGACATTTTGACTAGTCCTTCTAGCTCAAGGTTGCTTCACAAACCTTCAAGAGAAATATTGATGTAGAGAGGTATATTTGGATTAGTGTCATGTGTAGGTTAGTATCTTATTTAAAGTAAAATTACATTTGGTTCATAGTGATAAGTTCATATTTAGTGCATCACCTCCATTAGAGTAGGTTTCTCTCCTTTTTCCTATCAAGTGTTAGAGTAGTGTTTGAGCCTAAGTGATTCATTAAGGAGAGTTAGCCCTTTAACTAAAAAATTCACCTCTCCAATTGGGTATCCATAACCCTAAAGTGTTTCCACGTTTCATAAAGTTTATAAGGCTTGAACTACCTTATAAAGGTTTCAAATTTGATGCATAATAGAACTGTTACCTAGTATCCCATTTTGAGAATCTCAACATTTCAATTATCCTATCAACTCTACCTGAGGTTATCTTGGTCACCCTAAAGTCATCGAGATTATAACACCTAACCTCTTAGATTATGATGATGATGATATGGATGAGATCAATATCAAGATAAAAAGTTTATATTTCTACCTTCATCTCATAGTGCAACTTTCACCATACTTGAAGCTATGTTCCCATCAGCCCCTATTGATGGCATACTTGTGGTCTTAACCAAGACTCAACATTCTATTCATCATATCACTTTTGATGAAAATATCATACCTACCTACAACATTAACTTTCAAAAACCTGATTATGATGATTGTTATACTTTAGATGATCCATCTTTATGAGGAATTATCTAAGCTAGAGATGTCAAAATTCTTCTGTATCATACTTCTTTATTTCAGTCTTTCCATTCATTTTGTTGTGTTCCTTCTTTCATAATACCTAGTTTTATTATTCTTCCAATTTTTTTTAGGGTAGAGATGGAAACATTTCATGGTAAATATCCATTTTTAGTATAGCCTCTTAGGATCATGCTAATGGATCATGTCGTGATCACTCCTTAACATTTTACTATATATCACGATCCTTTTAGTTAGCTATCCCTAGATATGCTAGCTACTCTTCTTAAGCCTTATTTACATCCTGCTTCACCCTTAGTTGAACCTAGTCTAGTTCCTACTCCCTCTCTACCTTTATTAGAGCCTCATATTGCATCTGATCCTACTTCTCCTTAAAATGATCCCAAGCTAGTCTCTCCACCAGCCCCACCTTCCCTTGGTGATGGTCTTCTTCCTTTGCCACAACTTGATCTTTTTCTTATCCAATAGGTCAATCAACCATAGTATGATGTTCAAAAAGTTACTATTCATTAGACCAGAGATTGCCAGCTATATTAGCCTTCCTTGGCTTTCACTTATACCTCTTCCATTGGTAGATACCCAAATTCTACTAACAAACATATATGTTGTTTCTATGGGAAAAATAATCATTCTTTAACCAATTATTGAAAGCTTCAATAATATAATAACACATTGAATTCTACCCTTCCCCATCCCAAAGACAAGTCTCTACCTCCTCCCAAGTTCTTACCTGACTATATCCCAAAGTATAAAAAGGTATATTATCTTTGACACCAATGTGATACCCATCATACTAATCATTGCCACATTCTCCAGCAGCACCTTCATGATCACCTTATTACCATTCGTTCACCCACTATTCCTCCTCCCACAAGTCACCCACATAAGAAGGCTCCTCCTTCTCATGTGGTTCATTATTCCCTTGTGTCTTCTACCCCACCTATGGTTCCTTCCCCATCGGTGGTTCTACCTTATTTTTCTATAGATACCATTCATATTCCATGATCTATTCCCCTCTTTGGGTAGTCTATGCATGAGAGATCTCATAAGCTTGATCCTTCAGCTATGCCTACATTTTACGTTGAGGAGATTTCATGAGAGGTATTTTCATATCTTTATATGAAGATAAATGAGACTCTAGCTACTGCTAGGGTACATCTTCATTGACATATTTTAGATGTCATGGATAATATTTATGGATAGATTTATTAGTATTTGTGAACACAACATGGTGTTCTTCCACTTTATTTTTCATTATGATTTTGGATTGGCCTTGTGATCCACTTTTATATATCTTATATCATTTGACTATGTGTCAAATTTGTTTTCACTTATCTATTTCACATGGATATTTATATTATATGATTTATGTTGTATATGGTTTTAATTTTTTTTTCATCTTCTATTATGTCTTCTTTTCATATTTTCCATGATTTCATGCTTGTATTTATGAGTTCATTTCTTTTCAAGGATGTCTTTGTATTTTCTCGTGATTGTTTTTTACCTTATCTCAACAACACGGATAATTATTATTGTGATTTGGTTGTACCAACTTTTCTTCCCTTAGTAATCATTCTTTACCATGTGATCAATTATCAAATAAGTCATCTCCTTTTAATCATATCTTACCGATCCACTTTGGATCTCCCTTTATTCCCTTATCTCCTTTTGTAAACTAAGCATATACATGGTTGAAACTTGAGATAACATATTGGTTCATAGGTAAGCCTAAGTGTTTAGTTAGTCATATCATTAGATATTTAGCTTCCTCAAAAAAATTTCTAAATCTCACTCATGTGTATCACTTCTATCCCTCATGTTGGCTATTCCAAATCGATATGAAGGATTAATCATAAAAGCCATAAAATGTAAAAGCCAAATCATTTCCATAAAAGGCAACATAAAAATTTAAAAAGTTAAATCACATGAAAATACATGATTAATAGCACATCTCCTTTCTCTAATCAAAGTTCAAAATCCATAGTTGGCCTCATGATAGAGTTGAGGTCCATTAGGGTGCGATAAGCTAGTAGATTGGGAAACAAGAATAATTTTTTTTTAGTGCTACATAATTTCTCACAAAATTACCCAATATTCATAGTAGACTGATGACTCTATAAGAGGTTTTAAGTAATAGGCAACATGTTATGGGAAGGAAGGTATGTTTTAATTTTCTTATTTTTTAACCAATATGTGTCGATCTTAGTATCTCACTTATTTTCCTATACAACTTTGTGCTTATTATGAATGGGTATCCTTTGTATTTTTGTGGTCACTAGACTCTTATTATCTTTATAATGTAATTAGTGTGCCTTATATTTCCTAAGGTCTTCTCATATACACCTTTGTCATGTTTTTTACATTCCTTCTTTCATTTACAATATTCTTAATATTTCCCCTTGAGAAGTGTTATTTTTTTAATTGATCATTCCCCCTAGGGTTTAAATTTGTCAGTTACATTGTAAAACCATGGATAGGACAAGGCCTTCCTCACAAACTCCCAAATTAAAAACATTATTTTAACAAAAAATATTTCCATAAGTGTTTCCACCTCATTGGTGTTCCCTTTGTGAGTTGCAGTGTAAAACCATGCATAGGATCAAGCCTTCCTCACAAAATATTTCAATACTTAAGTCATAATGAAATTACGTGTGTCAAATTTGAGATAAGTATTATTATATTATGATTTACTCATCATTGACATGCTTCCCATCTTGATTTAGTATGTTTTATGCTTACTTCATTAATCTTTCACTTTTATCTTCTGATTTTCCAATTGCATTCATTGTAAATTTTTGTATTTATTTTTATACTTCCCAATGTTATTTATTAGGATTGATTGATTTAATTGTTTTATTCTTATACCACTGGTTTTTCATTTGCTTTCCATTTTATTACAAATTTTCATACTTTTCAACATGATATAGTGGGATTATTTTTTAACTTGGTATCAATCTTTTACATGGTTTAAAAATATTAATTACCCTTTTTACCATCTTTGATTTATTATATTTATTCATTTTTTATTATTACACATCTCCCATCATGATAGAGTGTGTATTATAATTGTTCTGATTACTTATACTTTTCCAAATCATTTTTGCCTTTTTTATTTTTAACCATGCATGTGTATTACATAATGCTAGAAAAGAAAACACACATCATATATTTCCCATAGCATATATAATAAAAGATAAATAAATGTGCTAGAAAAATATATATCTAGACACCAACATCTACATACAAGTACAACTCATGAGATCAATACAATTGTCAACATCCATATATATATATATATATATATATATATATATATATATATATATATTAGCTCTAACTCTAAGGCTGAGTTCCATCATGTCTATATTATGGCCTAAAAACACTACCCATAGATGCCTATGATTATCCCTAATGAATATTACATTATAAAGAGGTAGTTTGAGATATAAATCTAGCAACCTATCCCTATATATTGGCCACCTAGGACTGAACCTATTTGAGCTAGATAGTGGTCGCCATGTGCATCAATTTCTCCTATGCCAGGGCCTACCAATCATGTGCTTCTCCCTCTCCAACTCCTCTTGGTGGATGTAGCCCATTCCCACATTCCTATAACTACGCCATGGCCTATCCCACAAGTCAAAACTAGCCCACCTAGTTTAGGATAAATGTAACTATAGGATCATCTAATATGATGGGGTTGTATCAATCCAACACCCCATCCAAAATTTCATGATGTGCAGACATAACCAAGGATCCCCATATGATCTTATCAATCATAGGATATAAAAAACTAAAACTAGATAGGCATCATATCACATGTATATATTAAAATCATCTATCTATGATATTCACAATACAACTAGTATCCTATATCAAAACTTTAATCAAAATTAACACACTTCTCACCAATGTTGGTGTCACTAACCACTATCTCTCCATTCACTCTTCCACTAAGCACCTCCTCTATAGGTTGCCTCCATACCATTACAAACCCAACATTCACCACTCAAGCATTTTGCAATACTATCTTCAGGGGTGCCTTTATAGACCAGCTATGTCTTAGATTGGTTATTGGGCCCCCCTATGATACAGCTCTTACTTACATCTCCTTGCATTAATGGTTCCTTTATCTCTGATGTAGATGTTAAAGTCACTACTACCTCTATTGTGGTGTCTTTTGAACACTTCCATGCATGTCCATTATCTCTCCCCCTACTGGCTCTATTTCTACTTGTTATCTTATTTGACCATTTTATGGTCTAGCATGCCTATGCCTGATCACTAATATCTCTACAAACACCCATCTACCTTCCCTCCCTCTTAGTTCAATAACATGTCATACCCAATAAGTAGGCACTACTAGAGAGGCCACTAAATGGGGGAGTCTAAACTATCCTATCAAGAGTACCATTAGATGCATCTCTACCCATGATGTGTAGTGTCCATGATTTTCACCTATGTCAACCTTGTCATAAAGGTTGACCAATTAGTTCATACAATATTAATGTGCATATAAAGATGCCACATAATCTCCCCTTAAGTAATATTATTCAATGTAGGCACATGGGGAATGACCCATGCTACATGGTCCTATCTCCACTTCGAGACCCAAGGCAACCTCTCATTGACCACATGATAAAATCAAACTGGCTAATATATGGGGAACCTCTTATATATCAAAGCAATCAACAACACCAAATGCCCCATGGTCTTTTTCCCTCTATAAAACATCCCATACATATCATGCATGATATAGACCTAGATGATAGCCCCAAAATCATACACTACTCCTTGATCTAATACCGACTGATACAAGGTAATCACATACAATAGAACCTTGTCATCCAACTTGTGACACAACACTCATGTTATCACAAGTTATATCACTACTTAATGGATGTCTAAAATGGTTACAATATAAACATTAAATGATATCACCCTTAATCGAAGATATATCCTATAAACCATGTCACCTACTAGGCTAGTATTCATCTCTCATCTTAATCCTTAATTGTATCAGTGATCATTGATGTCCCACCTATAGGTAGTCCAAGAAATGCATGGACATTCTCCTAAGTGATACCCACCTCACTAGTGTCTTCATCCACCTCCCATCATAAGATGTTGGTCAAACATTCCCATACTCCTAATAACATGAAAATTATATCAACACTCAATGAGATTCATCTCATCTCCCTAAGGCCTTTGAAACCCAAAGTGACTAGTCGATCTCTATCCATGTCTAAAAAATGATCCATTTGATAACCATGATGCATCTATCAAACACTAATATCTCTACAAAATATCAAACAACAAAGGGTGTATTATATATCCATGTCATAAATATTTAAAATACATTCTAAAAATTCATAAATTAACTACTTCATCAGCTAGTTTGATTTAGTTTTGTATGTTTTTTTATTTTCCTACACAGTCAGCCCATATGAGACTAAATCAGCCTTATTCCCATCTTATTATACAACATTAGATTATTTGATACTAAATTGTCCCTCCTCTAGTTATATAATACTACATCATCCCTATGGTACACAATCATCCCTATTT
>JARHVA010005044.1:997500-1050000 GCA_037957365.1 Torreya grandis | reverse complement strand
CTTCATCCTTCATCACTTCCTACTCATCCCTCATTACTCCTAATCACTCTCTCATCATTCCTCATTGTCCCCAATCACTATCTCATTGACCATCACAATCCCTATTCATCTCTAATCACTCCCTTATCATCCATAATCACTCTTCCATTTACCCTTACTATCCCTCATCAAAAAATAAAATAAAACCTAAAACATTTAAAAAAATAAAACCACAAAATCCATGATTCAAAGAAATATTATGGAAATATAAAACTAAAAAACTTAAGACTAAAACTACATAAAAAATAAAAATACCTAAACCTAAAAATCTTAATCTTCCATTGTCATGAGAGAAAGAGTAGGTTGGATTTGTTGAGGATGGTGTCATGGAGAAGAGATAATGGAGGTCATGGATCAGAAATTGACCCAAGATATAGATGAATTTTATTTTAGAATGATAGCTCACTGAGCATTGAGAGAATGCAACAACTGATAGTTAAAAAATATGATTCGAGTAGAACATGTAGGGATAATCCTAGATTAGAAGCAGTGGTGATGTGGTTTGAGGTGGGTAAGTGTACAGAGTTAGAGGACAATTTCATGGAAATTTTAGGTAATGCAATTATTTTAATAAATAACATGATTATATTATTTAATTAAAGTGATCATGTTATTTAAATTATGGATCAGTAATTACTGATCCATAACATGATCATGTTAATGTATAACGTGATCATGTTAATGTAAAAATAATAATGTGTACATGTTAGTGTTGTTTTTCACATTAAAAAAATATTTTGAATTCAAATTAAAATAATGCATACACATTATATAACATGTTACACAATGCGTATGCATTGTTTTGTAATAAGACCAAAAACATCTTTAGAAGTATGTGGGAGTTCCACATGAAGGCAAATTTGGCTAGGAGCTTATATATACTACTCTAATTCTTAAGTATAATTGTAAATTTATATTTATTTTTATATTTATTCTCTTATACTTTAAATTTATTTTAGTAAATACAAGAAATTAGGGTCACTCAGCATCTAATAGTGTTGGTCTCACAGTTGCACACCTTATGATGTGGAAGATAGTTTTTCAAAATCCAATCCAGTCTGTACTTAGGCATTTTCAGTGTCTAAGTATTAAACTTAAAGATTTTAAGACATAATTTTTACAATTAATGTCCATTTTTGGTAAACATATAGTAATGTTTTAGGTTTTTATGCCTTTTAGATTGATTCCTAGCATTTTTAGGAGTCTTAAGTTTCTCAAAATTGAATTTTGTAAACCACTCACTTTGAAATTGATATAAATTGGTGTGATTAGGGTATTATAGGTCACATTGATGACTTACACATATCAAACAACCACTTTATGTTAATTTCACTTGTTCATCATCTCTCCCTCATCCCTGATCACTTCTTACTCATGCCTTATAACCCCTAATCACTCTTTCATCATTATTCATTGTCCTTAATCATGCCATTTCCCTACACTTTCCCTCATCATCTCTAATCACTCCCTCATGATCCTTGATTACTCCCTCATTGACCCTCATTATCCCTCATCATCCCTCATCACTCCCTCATTGACCCCAACCATATGTCATCATCATTAATCACTCCCTCATCATCCCTAATCACTCCCTCATTGGCTCTCATCATCCCTAATCATTCCCTCATTAGCTCTTACCATCTCTAATCACCATTTCATCATCCCTAATCACTTCCTCCTCATCCCTCATCATCCCTAATAATTCCCTTATTAAACCTCACCATTCCTCATCATTTATAATTACTCCCTCATAATCTTTAATTACTCCCTAATTATCCCTCACCATTACTCAAAATATATATCCCTATTTCATACTCTTCTTATCCAAGTTCTTTGCCAATATCCACCTATCTTTCACTTTATTATTTATTTATTGATCTCTATCTTTGGAACCTAAATATATTTAAAATTCAGATCTACATTATATTAATTTCATTTATTCACCACCATGATCTATATGGTCTCAATAAACTCTTAATTATATTCTCCTTACTCAATGTATTCAATCTCTCTTACTTTGAGACTATCCCCCTCACTAGTCTTTATGCTTTATAACAACTTATATAAAATATAGTATATATTTTCTTAATATTTAATAGAGATATGAAAAACTTCCTTCCAATCTTTTTATTCATCTCTAACTTCTACTCAACCCTACTTAACTTCTCAACACAATCCTCATATCATACACTACCTCTTACTCTATCATAAACTCTTCTTGTAGCCTTTTTTAGGGATAATTTCTTTAGTATGGTCCCATAAAAACTAAAATAATAAAATTAAAATAATTTATGGATACCATATAATGTCTCCCATCTCTTCACAAAGTTTTAGGCTTTAGTTTAACTATTTGATAACTTTTTTTGGCTCTTTTTGCTCTCAAATTAGGTCTTTAGGTTTCATTCTACCCTGTCTACCACACAGTCCTCACCCATTCATATTTATCCATAATTAAATAGATTAAAAAAACTATATTATCCTTTATAATTTTTAACTCAAACTTTTCACCAAATTTCATGAATTATTGACAATTACAACTCCTAAAAACTCACTTTGAAAGTAGAGACCCTAATACAGGGTTCAGACTAGTTTTACAGATCCAAGAAGGGTAAAAATGAGATTTAAAACTTCAAAAGGAACTTAAAATGACTATTAATATTTTATTATGTTTTATTTTATCCTATAAACATTTTCCAAGTGTTATATTTCCCTTTGTAATCTATAGTAAATTAACATAACCAAATTTGAATAGACCATGTACTTAGTCACAGGTCTGCAGTAATCTAAGAAGAGGTAATTTGTTTTATTTCATTCCAAAAATTGTTTTAAACCAAAATTATGGTTGAAAATTCTCTTCAAAAATTTTACAAACTTTATAAAATCCATTCCTCTCATCTATAACACTCTATTTTCCAATTTTCATGAGATACCACTTTGACTGTGTTATGTTTCTTGATGACTATAGGCCTATGTTAGTTTTATTTTTTCTCATCCAAATATATGAAATATATTTTAAAGAATATAAGAATTCATGATAAAATTATAATAAAATCACCAACATATAAATTTTAATTTTCTCTCCAATAAATACATATACCTTCTCATATAGATCTATACTTAGAACTTTGGCTCACATAAAATAGGGTTATGTTGTTCAACACATTATGTCCTTAGGAAAATAACAATTTACAATGTTTAAATACTATTAATGAATTTTTATTTCAAGTTAATAATTAATCATACATTCTAAAATACCACCAAATATAATCTCCTCTTCCATAAGACTCTGACCTTCGCTTAGATTTCAAGGCATAATTTTTAAAAGCACAGGGTATATATTTTTTAATTTTAACATTCAAAATATTTGAAAATTAAATTAAAAATGTTATAATCAACATGAAATAAAAGGTTTTTTCAACTTACCACTCAGACCAAGATCACAAATAACATTTTACTAATCATGTTTCACCATTGATAATGCACATTGTCAACTATCTGTGCACATATTCAAGAAGATGTAGGGTCTATTTTCTTTCTTGTCTATAAATAATCAAAACTTGTATTTATTAAATTTTTTGTGGTTCTTTACATTCATCCTTTCAAATCCTACCCCCTCCAACTCTCTTTAATCTGATTCTAAATACAAAACAACACATGGATAAGACTCTTATTACCAAACAACCATCCTAACTAAATTTTAACTTCTTTTGTATGTTGAGAGTGTCCTCAAATAACTAAAATACTAAGATATTTATCAAATATGAGTTTATGTTTATGTGTTATAAAATCCTAAACACCTCACTAAAGTATAACCACACCAAATTCAACATTGGACTTCTTGAAACAAGATTGAAGTCTCTATTAAAGTTTAAAAATTCAAATGAAACATTTGGTGGGAAAGTCCAATACAACTCTAATTAAAAATTTACACAAAACTATAAACTTACAGAGAATCCTAAAGACTTATTATGACCTTTACAACCTTTTAAAGACTTAAAACATGTAAATTTGATCACTATTTACATTGGGTAGTGATGTTCCTGCATCACCTCATCATACCTAATCAATGCTTGATCATACCTCATCATATATAGTCACTCATTCCTCCTCCTTCATCATCCCTAATCACTCCCTCATTAATCTTCACCATCACTCATCATCCCTAATCACTCCCTCATCTTTCTTAATCACTCACTCATTTACCCTTACCATCCCTCATCATCCCTATTAACTCCCTCATCATCTCTACTCAATTCCTCCTCATACCTCCTCATCCTTAATCACTCTATCTAATACCTTGATTGTGATATTATTTTGGGGTTTAATAATGTTAGGAGCTACAAGTGGAGAGCTAAGTGCTAGCATAAAATATAAGACATAGTGATCAGAATGATGTGGATGTAAATTTGAAACATAAATATTTAATACCTATGAAAAAATATGGGCTTATTAGAAATTATGTAATTCACAATTGAAAATATACCAAAAAAGAGAATAAATTAAAACCACCATAGCACCAAAAATGGGTATTAAATACATGAGGGTCACCAAGCTATGCGATTTCCTAAAACCAATCAATTGATTTCCATATGAGGATAATTTATGATCCAAATAATTATATTGAAGGCATTTTATTTGTATGTCTATTGATTGAGTCATCATACCAAAGAGTGGAAAATAATTTTCAAATGATTAGAACAAGTAGTCCAATCTTGGAAAGTGGTGCTTAATTCATAACTTCAACATTCAATCCAATAAAGAGTGTCACACTATGAGCTCTCTACTTGCACATCTTGAGAAGTGGGTAAAAGTTATCTAGCACTATAATAGGTAAGTATATAGTATATTATGAACCTAATGATATTGTCGTTACTAAAAATATCTCTATTTCCCCCAACAAGAAATTATATGAATTAAAAAAATTGTTTCATTAACAAATGTAAATCAATTGTGAGCCAAGACACTTAATCATTTTCAATGGAAGTTATAAGAATTTAATTTATCCTAAAGCATATTTTCAAAAATTAAGCTTGAAATTTATACATCATCCATAACCACATACTAGCATATGGTCTAGTGTAGGCCTTGAGAAATGGATTACCTAGTAGTCTCACTTGGTGTACAAAATCAAAATTTTTAAAGATGTAATCCTTTGTGACATCTCACCATTAGATTTGTGTGATGTTTTAAATGTGGTTAACCATATTTTTATCATTGAGATATATTATATGAAGTAAATTCTTGACATATTTTGATAGATTATCATGATCTGAAATATGATATATTGTAGTCAGTTCATAAGCTTTCAGTCATTAGTGCCAAGAAGTGCAAAAATATTTTCAATTCTAGTAATAAGTATACTTTTAATGGTAAGAATTAAATGTAATAACATCCATATGTCACCATATCAAAGTTTTTTTTATCAAACAATAATAAAGACAAAATAATTGAACCATAAACTAGATGAATACAAGGATATCTTTGAGTCACCTAAATAAGTTCCTACATATTATACACTAAACAATACTATTGATTTGATCCCTTAACTACCTCTAACTCAAACCTCTTTATACAACATGTCATTTATAGATAATTAATAGATCAAGTGGTAGATCTATGAAATCATGGATAATGGACACATCATGCCCAAATCATTACCTTACATAAGCCCAATGGTGTATGTGCCAAAGTTTTGAATCAATTAAAAAAATATTAACAAGATTAAAGTGAAGAACTATTATCCTCATTTAAATATTAAGTCATTTTTCTTCCATATACACGGTGTATAAGTCTTTTCCAAAATTGATCTTATGTTTGGGTATCATCATATTCATGTTAAACCTCTAGATATTTAGAAAATAGTCTTAAATTTATAAAAGAAGGATTGACTAACTAGTTGGTTATTCATTTTAGGTTAATTCATGTAATGAATTCATTAATTTCAATATGTTTAACAACATCCTCAGGCCCTTTACATATGTCATTTTTTAAATCTAAATTGATGACATCTTAATCTTTATAAAACATGGGATGAACATCTACACCATGCTGACCTAGTGTTTCACATTTTATAGAAACATATTTTTTTGATAACATTAATAAATGTTAATTTTTCATGCAAGAGATAAAATATTTGGGACACATTACATACACAAGGAGTGCATGTGTTAACCTAACCAAGATTCAATTCATATAATAATGGGACACACTAAATAACTTTACATCTGATTCAAATCTTCTCAGAAATAGAAAATTATACAATAGATTTGTGTTTAATTTTTATCTTTTGAACCAAACTACCAAAGGTGGAACCTAATAAAGTTCCATTTAATAAGTTTCACAACAAATATAATTATATGAACTAAAATTTAGAATATATTTTATGTTAGTACTTATGTTACTTGACTATAAATTTGGAAGATCATCCAATACATTTAGTAATAAAATTGACTATCAAAAATGGGTATTTACAACACAAGTCCTAGAAAATAGTTAATTTATATTATCATTAGTGTATATACTTATGTCAAATTATCATGGAGCAATTAGGGATGGTGAGGGTTAGTGATAGAGTGATGAGGGATGGTGAGGGATAGTAAGGTTCAATGAGGGAGTGATTAGTGATGATGAGGGATGAAGAAAGATTGATTATAGATTATGAGGGATGAGGAGGGAGTGAGTAGGGATGATGAGGGATGCTTATAATCAATGGAGTGATTAGAGATGATAAACCCAAGTGATTAGAGATTATGAGAGATAATGAACATCAATGGGGGAGTGATTAGGGATGAAGATGTATGAGGAGGGAGTGAATAGGGCTGAGGAAGCAATTAGGTATGATGAGGGATGAGAAAAGAGTGATTCAGAATGATGAAGGATGGGGAGGGAGTGATTAGGGATGATGAGGGATAGTGAAGGTTAATAGAGGAGTGATTACAGATGATAAGGGAGTGATTAGAGATGACTAGGGATAGTAAGGGTCAATGAGGGAGTGATTAGGGATGATGAATAATGACGAAAGAGTGATTATGGGTAATGAGGGATGAGTAGGAAGTGATCAAGGATGAGAGAGGGATGATGAACAAGTGAAATTAACCCAAAGTGGTTTTTTTATGTGTGTAGGTCATCAATATGACCTACACTACCCCAATCACACCACTTTTGATAAATTTCAATTCAGTAGTTTTCAAAATTCAATTTTGACAAACCTAGGACTTTTATAAATGCTAAGAATCAATTTGAAAGGCATAAAAACCTAAAAAATGACTATATGTTTACTAAAAATGGATATCAATTACAAATTTTATGTATTGAAATCCCTAGGTTTAATACCTAGACCCTAAAAGTGCCTAAGTATTGACAAGATTAAATTTTGAAAAACTATTTTACACATCATAAGGCATGTAGTTGTGAGAACAAATCTATTAGATGTTGAGTGACCGTAATTTCTTATATTTACTAAAATAAATTTAAAGTATAAGAAAATAAATGTAACAATATAAATGTAAACTTACAACTTAACATTAATAGTAGTAAATATAAGCTTCTAGCTAAAGTGGCCTTTCATGTATAACTCCCAAATGCTTCTAGAGATGGTTTTGGTCTTATTACGAAGTAACATGTACACATTGTATAATAAGTTATATAATACATACACATTATTTGAATTTAAATTCAAAACATTATTCTAATGTGAAAAATAACACTAATGCATACACATTATTGTTTCTTCAATAACAAAATCATGTTATACATTAACATAATTACATTATGGCTCAGTAATTAATGATCCATAATTTAAATACCATGATCATGTTAAGTAAATAATGTGATTGCACTCTTTATTAACACGATCATGTTACCTAAAATTTTTGTGGAAATTTCCCCCAACTCCATATACTTACCCACATCTAACCTCATCACCCACTACCTCAAATATAGGATTATCCCTATATTTTCTACTTGAATCACCATTTTTAACCCTTAGTTGTTACATTATCTCAAATCTTAGTGAGCTAACATTCCAAAATAATGTTCATCTATAGCTTGGGTTGATTATTGATCCATGACCTCTATTCTTTCTTCTCCATGATGCCATTCTTAGCAAATCTAACCTACTCTTCCTCTTACGGTAATGGAAGATTAAGATTTTTAGGTTTAGGTATTTTTGTTTTGTATGTAGTTTTAGTCTTTAAGTTTTTTAGTTTTATACTTTTGTAATATTGCTTTGAATCATAGATTTGATGGTTTTATTTTTTTTAACTAGTTTAGGTTTTGTTTTTTTTTTATTTGGTTTTTAGTTTTGATTTTTTCATAACTCCCATGGTTTAATTTTTATAAATAGTGGTTTTATGTTTTAAGAGGTTTATTAGGTTTTATTTATGTTTTAATTCATGCCATATAGTTACTTTTTAATATTTTTTGTTTAGGTATTATTAAATTTGTAAATTTTTCTAGGTATACAATATTATGTCGTTAGTTTTAGGTATTTGGTCATATAAATTTTTATATTTAGATTTTCATTTATTTTTTATATTAATTATTTAGGGATATATTTTTGTGTATGTCATTAGTTATGTGTCCTTCATATTTTTTCATAAATTTTAAAGAAAATGTTATTGTCAAAAATCATATGTGCCCTTGTGTCATGATACTGTATTTGTTTTTGTATTTTAAAATAAGTATCATTTATATTATTTGTGTCAAAATTTATCAAATAAGCTTTGAGAAGCAATTTTCAATAAAATATTTTTTTAAATGTAAAAAATAACTTGTTTGCATTGGATGTATTATCAGTTGAAACTAACGCCCATAAGTTCACATTAGGAGAGGGAATGTTGAGGTAAATTAATAATTTGAACCTATTGTATGAATATAATAGTGATTTGTTAGTATAAATCATGTAATGATTATAGTGATATTTATTGTCAATAATATTATTGTGTGCAAATTAATAATGTGACTTGTATCTCATGAAAGATAAGGTTGTGGGAGAGAAATTAGGAGATAGATATTAGAAAGAAAGTAAAGGAATTATAGTAGACTCCTACTTTAAAGGATAAATATTTTATATAAATGTAATTTTTTTCAATTAGTAAAATGTGTTGATTTATCCAATAGAAAATATTTTGCTTTGTAGGTGTTTGAGCCTTCATCTCTACCAAATAATGGGTTAAACTTATTATCAACAAATGGAAGTGCAAGTAGGATTTATCTTCTCTAAGAAAAGATTGATTAATACATTAGTTTTATTTGCCTTTGCATATAATTTTGATGTTGTATCTTCTAGTTGCATGACATGCCATTGGACTAAGACTTCAGTGATCGAGTATGAGTGAAGTTAGCAGGTGCACCTATTTAGGACTACTTCTAGTTTGATAAGGATGGAGCCTTCATTATCAATTTTTGGTAAAAATATTTTCACTCTGATGATGCTTCTAATAACTTTCTTCAAATAGGAGACATGAAATACTGGGTGAACTCAAGAGGAAGGTAGAAGCTCTAACTTATAAGTAACAGACCCAATCTACCAAAAAACCTTATATAACCCATAAAAATTTGGATCAAGCTTATGATTCCATTTTAATTTTAGGGATGATTATTTGTATCGATGAAGATGAATAAAAACCATGTCATTGAGTTGAAAGGTACATTAAGAGTAGTTTTGATTAGCCTACTACTTTACTCAATTATGTGCTAGATGGAGATTTCCCTATAGGGTGTTAAGAATTTGATCCTGATGTTAGAGAGTAGTGTCAACTACATAAAATGATGAATTACCTAAGGTATATGTAACAATTATTGGGGGTGTTTGACCAAAAAATAATCATATGGAGTCATTTTAGTAGAAGTGTGGTAAGAGGTATTATACCACCATTTTGTGATGGGAATTAACTTTGCCCATTGTTTCTATTATTTCAAAGCAAAGCAAGGAAGGAATATTTCCAAGGATTTGCTGACAATTTTTTTTTGGCCATCTATTTGGGGGTGATACCTAGAGCTCATTGTCAGTTGTGTTCCTATGCACCAAAATAGATCCATCCAAAAATGGCTGGTATAAGTTGCATCATGATAAGATATGATTGAAGAAGGGATGTCATGAAGATAAAATATCTGATCCAAGAAAACTTATGTGACTGTGGAGGTTGTATAGGGATGGCGAAGGGCACAAAAAATGACTATATTTAGAAAGGTGGTCTACCATGACTAGGATTATTATTTTTCCTCTAGATTTAGGGAGGCTCTCAATGAAATATATATAACTATATATCCAAATCCTAATAAAAATGGGTAATAGCTAAAGCAAACCAATAATCAATATTGTTTCACATTTTTTGCATGGGAAGGTATCACATTCAACACCATCTATTTAATTTCCCATTTCATCACCTTCCAAAAGAAGTTTTGATGTGCCTACTCATATATTTTAAGAAATACTGAGCACCCTACTAATGGAGAAGCATGGATTTAATATAATATGTATTGATGAAGGTTTGTGCTATGGGGAGGCACCAAACAACCCTTGTATCATAGAGAAGCACCATCCCACGAATAATGTGGGCAAAGGGGTTAGTGGGAAATTATTGAATTAGGTGGTTTAAGGAGGGATCATTTGCATACCATTAGTGTAAAAATTACAATGAATTTAGAATAGGCATGGAGATGGAATAAAGGGAAGTTTGGTCCTCAAATATGGTTGAGAGACCATCCACGATGACATTATATTTACCCTTATTATAAGTGATCTCATCATCATAGCCCATGAATTTATTTACCCTTTTATTTTATGATGGTGGTGAGAACCATTGTTCTATAAAATATTTCAAGCTATGGTGATTAGTTTTGATGAAAAAATGATTCCCAAGTAAGTATGGCCACCATTTTTGAACTACATGCAAAATTGCCATCATTTCCTTTTTATATGTAAATAAAGCCAAATTTCATCCATAAAGGGTTTTGTTAGTGAAATAAATGGGAAAACCCTCTTAGAGACTAAAAACACCCAGACCATTTCCATAGGCATCACTTCAATGGTGAATGTTTTGGTGAAGTTTGTCATGGTCAAAACTAGTGTGCTACACATATCCTATTTAAGTGCCACAAATACTTAGTCAACTATGACATCCCATGTGAATGCATCCTTATTAAATAAGGAATTCAATGGAGCATAAATATTTCCATAATAATTGAAAAACTTGTGTTAGTACCTTATAAGGCCTAGGAAGATAGAAAGGATCTTGAGGATTATTGGTCGAGGCCAATACTTTATGGCACTAATTGTTTTTGGATCCAACTACAGCCCATTGGCTGAAACAATGTGCCCTAAATATTTAAATTCATATTGACTAAAGGAAAAATTGGACTTTTTGGCATATAATTTATTTTCTATTAGAATTTTTAATACCCTATCAATATGTTGGAGATGTTCAACCCATGTGCAGTTATAGATTAGACTATCATCAAAGAAAACTAAAGAAAATTAATAGAGGAAAGGATAGAAGATTTTATTCATTAGTGCCTAAAATTTTGAAGGGGAATTTATAAGTCCAAATTTAATGTCTAAGAATTCATAGTGACTATAATGAGTATAGAAGTTTATCTTTAGAATGTCATCAACATACACATGGATTTGATGATAGCCTAAATGAAGATCTAATTTGGAGAAAAATTTTCCCCTTGGAGCTCATCAAAAACCTCATCAATGACATAAATAGGGAATTTATCTTTGATAATGAGGTGGTTAAGGGCATAAAAATCAATGCAGAGGCACCATGACCCATCTTTTTTTGTGAAAAAGAAGTATTGGGGAGGATTATGGGATGGTGTTAAGGTAAATAAATATATATTTGAGGAGTTCCCATACAAGTTACTCAATTTCAATATTTTGTAGATGGGGATAGTCATATGGATGGATGTTAGGTAGGATTCTTCCTAGAAGGAGCATAATGTGATGATCTTTAGGGTGTGAAGGGGGAAAACCAACTGGCTCTATAAAAATTATTTCATGCTTATTGAGGATGACTTGTAAATCAACAGTGTAGTTAGTAGTAGTAGGGAGTTATATTTGGATGGAGTGACGTTGAGAAATGACCCCATGTAAGCCTTTATTTGAAAAAGCTTTTCTATGTGATGAGAACTAATGATGTGAGAAGATATGATAAATAACCCTTTTAAGGTTTTCTTATGGATACTATATATTAAATACATACAAATCTTAGATAATTCCCATATAATATGTCCAATGTATGGATCCATTTCACCACTAAGGCCACATCACATAATCTTAAGGGTAAGACAAATATATATGAGAGAAGAGTGTAATCACCTATAGTGATATGCATATTCTAACACTTATATTTACATGGAAATGTTACCCATTAGTAATCATGAATTTAAATCTATAAAAAAGGTGTACAAAGTAGTATACTTGGTTAGCAATGCGGGGATCAAAGAAATTTTGAGTGCTACCAGAGTCAATGAGGATTGTGAGAGGGATTTTTTTAAAGAACCCCTTAACTTTCATGGTTTTATGGGTGGTAAGACTTTTTAGTTCATATATATATATATATATATATATATATATATATATATATATCTTGGGTTGAGTCTCTTGAGACATTAATTAATCTAAGGATATTTTTTCTGCTTAAGCATCCTAGAATTCTTTGATATCAGGCTCACTATCCTACTCTGGTTGTGATTTCACATCTAGTAAGTAGAATTTTTGTGTGATGAACCTGTGAACCTTAACCCATTTTTCATCAAAATTATAACATAATCCTTTCTCCTTAAAATCCCACATATATATCTCAGTAAGGCATTTGAATGGTGTGGTTTTGGTTGGCCAGTGGTTCATTGTGTTATTTATAGGTGGTAATGTGTGAGGTCAACACTGCACTGATGATTTAACTTTTGATAACTTATCCAGACCCAAGCCATCGATCATGTTGTTAGGCTAAAACATTTTCACCTCTAAATGGATTGGATCTTTAAGGACACTAATAAAATAACTCTTAAATAAGTCGTCTGATAACACCTCAATGTGATTAGCTAGTTTCTCAAATTCAATATGATAATCACGAATGGTGCCTACCTGGTGGAAGTTTTTGATAACTCCTATAAAGTACTTAAATTCCAAGGGATAGAACTTGACTAGAAGTAAGGATGAAAAGGTTTTCAAATTGGGTTCATAATTTGACTTGAGATACTAATGGTACCATTGGAGTGCTTCTTGTTCTATGTAGAAGGAATCAAATGGAACTTTGTTGATATAATAAGTATTGTGAAGATTGATAAATTTCTCAACATGATATATCCTTCATGTAAGATATATAACATTAAAACTTGTAATGTTCATCTTGGTCCCACATGATGTGTCAATAAAATAAAAACTATTCTCTAAAGAAGACTCCTTCTGAAGTTTGTTGAGTAAAATAATATTTTGCTAATTCATTCCATGTATCATATCAGTTAATTTAGTGACCTAGGATTTCAATGTTGCAATTTATTTCTCCATGATATTTGAACCTTCATGGGTGGCTACCATAACTAGCATTTTTTTTAGGGAAGGAAAAATTCATTCTAAGACATGATCATTAATATATATATTTTTTAATTTGGGCTCAATTGGAAGGGGTGGATGTACTTTTACTAGTTTTTGGCACCTCTTGGTTAGGACTGACAAAAGTAAGGGAAATTTTTTAATCATAATGGAAAAAGTGGAAAATATTTCTAAGAGGGACAAATGATAAAAAAAGGAAAGGAATATTGTGGTAATGCTTTTAAGCAAGAGGGAAAAAATTAAAGAAGATATGGCAAAACTTGAAAAAAAAATTTAAAATGAGATTTTTGGCTAATAGAAGTGGAATTTGGATATTTAGCCTAAAAAAATGTGCAAAATTGAATTTAAGGTGTTCCAAAAAAATTTGAGACTCAATGGAACTATAGAGGGAGAGATATGGTGAAAAAATGGAAATTACCACTTGGTTGCTCCTACCAAAATCCTATCTACAAGTGCATGGTGACCAACTATTCTCAACTATGATCACTATGATGTTGGTATTTTAAAACTATTATGTTTCCTAAGGGTTTTTAAGAGTCTCTCTGGCCACTAATTCTATTTTAACTAGTACTTATCTATATAAAAGTTTTAGCCACTGATTTACCCTTAAGTGATAGCTCTTGGTTTACCTCATGGGTAAAAACTAGTCAATCAAAATGGGGCCATTTCCCTTTTTGATGGTATGTCTTCTCAATGGGATAGCTTCTTTAGGGTTCTTGTGGTACTACTCATAATGAGTTTTTGGGATTATGCGTAATTACTTCCCACAATTATGTGGAGGGGTATTTACCCTTATCCAAACTTGCAATGAATATGTACAAAATAAAGTCAATGAATGATAGTTTTATAAATAACACAACTCCTTGAAATCCATTTTTGAAAAAACATTCTCCAAAATCTACCCGTAAGCTAAGAAAGTGCTTTGATACTAGATGTGAGGATCCTTCTACACATATTTATGAACTACAATAAATAAATTAAAAATGAAATGAACTTTGGAAAATAACCCAAAATAATCTTTAGATCAAATGCCACTTCGAGGAGGAAACCTCCTTTGAGAAAGCTTGATATAATAATATTCGTGGATGCCTTCATTGGGCCTCAACACTTACTTAAATACTAAATGTATTCTAACAACTACTAATTCCCATGTATGTGGGATGATTCAAATATACTCTAGGGATGACTTACAAATCATATGCATCCATAGTGACTAATACACTAATAATTCAAAGAGAGGGGTAGGGCATGGGTTCTTAACATTTACGTATAAGAGATATTTTCATAAATGTTGATATAAAAATGTTTGAGAAAATAATTTTCTACTAGTTTGAATTTTTTAATTGATTGAATAGGTAAATCATAAAAGCATTGAAAAACATATTCTTTTAGGATTCTAGGAAATAACTTAGTTAAAAATTTGTCATTGAAAGCATAGTCAAGATATGCCCATGCAAAGATCAAAGTGGTTTTTGCATCTCCTTTACCTTCATATATTGTAAATTTAGAATATACAAATATTGTAGGTGTAGTATATGATGCAATCTGATGTGCTAAAAATTTAGGAAAGGCATGGGAATCCATTGATTAGATAGATTTTGGTATACCTTGCTCTAGCTGCAACACTTTATCATGCAAATCTGAAATAGTTTGCATGAGGGATTTTGCAGTGGGAAAGGGAGGTGATGTGTTATGTTTAGCTATCAAGGATTTTATATGATTCATTTGGATAGGCATGTGAATAGATATATATTTTAATCCTTTTTTTTCCCATAAAACTAAATCTATAAATGTATTGATAGTGTACATAGTAGAGGTAGAAACACCCATGGTAGGGTTTACAATGTGAAAGAGTGGTTATTGTTGTGAATTAAAAGTTTAAATTTTAACTTGTTATGAAATTTTAGAATTTAAGATGAATTTAATTAATTTTTTATATATCTTATGGCATTTAATGGAGTCCTACTCGGAATTTGGTTAAATGTTGGTTGTGTTCATGATCAATTCCATTAAGTTCATCATGATGTATTCTATCTAATATTTCAAGATTATCTTCTTCATTATGATCATCTTGGTGAGCTTGTTCATTATGATCATCTTATTTAGTATATTCACGATAAATTTTGTCATATAAATAAGAGGAACCATTATTTTCATTATGGGAATCCATTTTAAATGTGTTCAAATGGATTTGAGAATGCTCAAAATGGGTCCCACTTAACTTAGCACTATCCCTTAGGGGAATACGGGAGGTAGGTATTTTATATGGAATAGAAGAATAACATAACAAATATAATATAAAAATTAATTAAAAATGGAATTCTATATATTAATATGATGCAAGTTTCAATTAAAAAAGTTGAATTTTAGAACAAGGAAAACTTTTGTGTGTAGAGATTAGTAAATTTCACTAAAATTCGAGGTTAAAATAAACTATTTTTAGTATCAAATATCAAATCCAAGGTTAAATAAAAGTATTTTTAGTGTCAGATATCAATTCCAAGGGTAAAATAAAATACTTTTAGTGTCAGATATTGAATCCAAGGTTGAAATAAAATGTATTTTAGAGTTAGATGTCGAATTCAAGGTTGAAATAAAATTATTTTAGTGTCTGATAGTACATCCGAGGTTGAAATAAAAATAATTTTAGTGTCAAGTATTCATGAATTTATCTAAAACCTAACTTTAAAAAATTAAGTAATGCTTGAATAAAATATATCGGTTCACCAATATGTTTTTTTGTAATGTGGATTTAATCGATGTTATTAACTCTAATTAAGCTAAAATTAATTGAAAGGTATCAAATGTTATCAATGAATAGTAACTAGAAAAATGAAAATAAATTACTAAAATGAATAAAGATTGAATGCATACCCTAATCTTCCTTGCAAGTAAGCCATGAGATAAAAAATGTGTTAATTAGTATGATGGGATAGACATCCTCAACATCCCACTATAAAGAGAGTTGGCTACATACCAATACTTTGAAGAGGGATCAAGACCAATGTATTTCTCTCTACCTAAGTGTTAGTTTAAGTGAAATTGATTCTATTATGATAGTGGCCTTGAGTACCTTGAGTGTGATTGAGATTGTAAATATAGAAAATCTAAGCTTAGGGTTGTTGTATATGTTAGTATGTATAATTAAGGTAGAATAGGGATTAATAACCTTGATTTTTCTCAACTTGTTTCATGTTTAAATAGGTATTTTTCATTTAATTTCCATCTAGTGGATAAGGGGATAAAAGACATTTATTTATAGTGTTTTATTTCTTGTGTTAATGATAAAATATACCTAGGTTGACCTTAGGAGGGTTTCACCTTGGAAAATATATTCATTTAGAAAAGATAGGGTAAAATACGTAAGCACCATTTTGGGGACACTACCACCATGTGGATCAAAAGTTTTTAATATGGGCCTAATGTCTAGTTGGTATAATATTTGGCATGAAGGGCCAAAATCAAGAAATGAGGATCTAAGACTACATTTAAGATGACTAGGGATATTTGTGGCCTACATAAAGGCTATAAAAGTTTGATAATAGGCACTAGGATAGGTCCAAGGATAAGATATGAATAGGTAGTCTCAAGTTTCAATCTTAGCATTCAAATGCCACTTTTAGTTGATTACATTTTCTCCACTTTATGTTAGAAATGCAACAAAGTGAAATGACTAGTATAAAGGAAAAATAAGCATACCTGGACTTACCTAGGAAGTGAAACCCATGAAGCTAAGTTTGAACATGTGAACATGGGTCTGCATACATGAATCATGATCTAATGGATGACCTATAAATGAAACATGATTAAATCATTCCTTACTTAAGATACATCAAAAGTAAAATAATATGTTGAGTAAATAAGTAACTGAGTAAAACTAAGTAAATAAATGGGAAATAAGAAAGAAATAAATACACCTTGTTAGGTACATGACTAAATGCATGAACCTAATAATAACTTGTGTGTGTGCATGTATATAGTTATTAATCTTTGAATAGCTTGAAATGATTTGATGGATTCTTTAATCCTCATGTGTGGGTGAAACAATAACTCAATCTAGTTTTGAATCCATCATTTCCCACCCCTGCTTAGTGGATCATGACTTGTGAATAGCTTGGATTGGACTGATAGTGTGTCCAACCCTCTCATGTGGGTGGCTCAAGAACTCAAGTAGGATATGACTCCATCATTGCCCACTCATGTGTAGAATATGCATCTGAAACTAAATTATGCAAAGTACTATAAATGTGTAACTGAGTATATCTAACTATGTATGCTGCCTTTACAACCACTCAGGTACATTAGGCAACTTTGGGCCACTCAAGAATGCAAACCATTGTAGATGGAGTAAGGTATGAAATTGGAGATAATTTAGAATATGGTTTAAAGTATATACAATGTAGAAAATGACATTGAATTTATTATTTCATTTGATCAACCAGTATGTAATTGATCATATGGAAATAATGTGCCACGTACATGCCCCCAATATGATATATAAATATATTAATTATATATTGAGTTGTAATAATTATATTTGAGTATCTAAACTAAATATGGGAATTATCATGTTATGCATGATGCTCCCAATCTAAGAAATTGATATGAATCTACACTGAGCTAATGTGAATCTAAGCAAAATCTAAGGATAAATGTTAAACCTGTAACTGGATCTTTGCAAACATGTATTATACCCATTGTACTATTCTTGTTAATCTGAGCTATCCTAAAACTGAGGCTATTTGATAATAGTGTCACATCTTGGACAACAACTTCATGTGATGTTAGTGTTCCTATTTGGGTGCTAATGTCTATCTGGTCTGAAATCTATCACTATACTACTTTTTGAGTCACTATTTTTCCATGTATTTACCTATGCCTGATTTTCTTAAACTAAGTTTTTGTGCTGCAAATATTTTATGAGTGCAATATAGGACCATAATCTTTTTGATAAACCCTTGTGAATGCCCCCTTTTTTAGGGTAGTTTTGAAACCTATGAAATAAACATCCTCAAAATAAAAATTCATGCTAAATTTTTGTTAGCTAGAGCATTATGATAACTATGTGATAATCCAATATAATGTGAAAACATAACATCAAAATATATGATAATATAAGCATAAGTATGTAATGTAATATGTATGTCATGTATAGCATTACATAAGGGTGTCAAGGTAGATGTAATCAATATATGTAACAAAAAATTAATATAACTATGTAGTTATTATGGGGGTGGGACATGATGTCCATCACGATACCCAAGTAGGAAGGGTAAATGCACGAGGTCCCTCATGGCATCAAAAACCGGTGTGTAACAAGCACAAACAAGTGTCATGGCCATGAAACATATAATAAATCATACATAAAAAAATGCATGGTGCATGTAAATTAGGCCAAGGGGACACAATATAAGGGGCATGGGCACATGTCACTAAATATGACAAAAATAAGAAATACAAGGACATGTTCAAATGTCCACATACACAAGCAATAAGCAAGCTTAATTAGATACACATAGAAGGAAATGTTAAAATATTAGCATAAACAATCATGAAATAAAAGTTAAAGACACAAGAAAACTTCCAAGTCATACCTACTATGAATATAAGTGGCATAGAGCCAAATAACAATGGCGTATTTAAATGCCCTGAAATAGAAGAAGCATAAAAATACAATTAAGTCTAAACTAGATAAGCTAGAAATTAATTCATACATGAGTATGTATTACAAATATGTGTAAGAGTGAGGATGTACATATGATAAATCTAAAGTATTAATGGCCAACAAAAAAGCTAGGTAAGAGTAACAATGATCAATATCAAAATATAACAATGTTAAAACTAGAATGTGAGTATAGAAGGAAAGAACTTGGTGATTAAAACTATGTATAACATGCCCCCAAGTGGGAAAATGTGTCAAATAAATAACCATAATCAATGTATATGCCTCTAGTGGGTATATGATAGAAATATTGGATCAATGTTGTGGACCTGAGTCCTATATGAAATCTAAAAGCACTTGATAAGAACAAGTGAAGCATGTATGCATGATAAAACTGACTATATTAAGATAGCTATCATATGTAGTGTCTAAAAAATATAATAAATGTAAACATAACAATGCATATAATCTATAAATTTATGTTTTATAAGTAATAATTGAATCTTTTTATGTTTTTAACATGTTATATTATTTTTGTATTTTGTTGAAATAAGCTATTTACAAGCAATATGAGAATGAACCATGTACAAGGAGGAAAAGAGATGGAAAGTATGTATAAGAGGATATAAACCATAATAACTGATGAGTATCATGGGAGACTCACTATCATGTGACATGTGTTAAATAAGGGAACTGTGATCATGCATGTTGTGTGAAAGGACAACTATGACCCTATAATCTGCTATAATGAGTAATTTATATATGTATATATATCTGATTATGTAGTGGTGATAAGAAACTATGGCACTAATTGTGGTGTCCTATGAACTATATGGGTCAACATAGGTTCTCTATGCTAAGAACATTAAGAACCCAATAAAATTGATCTTGGGAAAAAATGAGTGGAGGAAGGCCCTCTAGAATCTGTGACATATTTTTAATGCATGGGTCTCTCTAATAATAGTATCCTTGGGAGAGTATGCATACATGTTGATAAAGTAGGATTAGACCTCACATATACTAGTGTCACTACTAAAATCTATGATGTATCAATAGGAACAAAGTTCTATGTTGTAATTGATAACTATGTTATTTTTGGTAACTATAACTGGGAACTATAATGTAACTACCTATGGTATAGGTGGAGGATACTCATATGAAATACCCTTGACTTTGACCACCTGATTTGTGTGTATGTATTTTAGGCGTCTTTTCACTATGGATGGGATGGTTTATTGTTGTTGTAATCATGGCCTACTTAGTAACATATCAAACATGCCTGCACTAGGTAATACTAAGAACCAAGTAGCTATGTGTTGGCCCAACCTATACTGGAAGAATAATATCTTTGATGGAGATCTAAACATGACCACTAAAACCACTAATAAATGTGTTTTTGGGGAATATATCATGTTCTAAGTACCCCAAATGTTTTAAAAGTGTCATAGTGTACATACTGATCTTGGGCTTGTTATCAACCATAACACTATAGATAAGATAATGATATATGTATGCTCATATAAATAGTGCATGTAAATATACATCATCATCATTAATTTACTACACTAAGAAGGTGATAAGTGGTCTAAGTTAAACTTTAGTGTGGTACATGTCAATGGTATTATGCAATAGATGTGCCTACTATATAATAGTATAATATGAAGCTAGTGGTGGATGTGCTTGATATGTGTAGTGAACCCCTGATGTGTTCCCTAACTCATTCATTATATGCTTCGGAACTGGTTCTGAGAATATATTTAGTGCCTTAGCTTATACTTGATGTACCTCTGGTGCCTCTATATGTGTACCCACATCAATAATTTTATCTTTAATCAAATCTTGTATCTTATGTTTTAGGCTTATGCATTTGTTTGTTGTATGGTCTGGTGCCCTGTGATACTTTTAGAATACATTGGAATCATGGTTATTTGGAAGAGGACATGTGATATCAATCTATTTAATAAAAGGGAGAGATATGACATTGCATTCCAAGATCTTCTATAAAACCCATGCTACTTCCCCTGTAGGGTTGGTGAAGATTTGATTATCTGAAGCTATGTTAAATGTGGCATTTTGATCAATCTTGTTCTTTATGTCCCTTACCTCGTATGGAGGCTTATTTTAACTCTTACCAATTGATTCTAATCCATTGATATACTTTAGTTTTTCAATTGATAAAATCTAGACCTCTCTTTCTTTTACTGTGTGGCATAAATATGTGAATGTAAGAAACTTATTAAACAAGATAGCTTCATGTAATGGTAGTAAAAGACCCTATTATAAGATTTCCTGAAGCTCTTTGTCTACCATAGGGCTAGTCAATTTAGCTAATATAGTCTTGTATTATAAGACATATTCTGCAATAGGTTCATTTGACTTTTGTTTCAACTATGTAATTTGGGAAAATGAGATATACTCACTGATATTGATGGATAAGTGTGATAAAAATATGTCTACCGAAGGATTGAATAATATTATATATTTATTTGGTAAGTCATAAAACCATTTTATGGAATAATCCTTTAAACTGTGAGGAAACAATTTCATGGGAAGCCAATCATTGGACACATAGTCCAAACATGATACATGAAAAGATCTGAGATGGTGCTTTAGGTCACCCTTGCCACCATATAGTGTAATCTTATGTGCCATTTATCTAGATGTTAAGGGAGTTATATTTATGTGGTGTGCCAAAAGTGTATGTAAGAGAATATTAGAATCCAAGGCATGTGATGGCCTAGTGGTTCCCTTTTCAAGATGTAACACCTTATCCTATAGAGTATGACCCTCATGCATAAGGGATTATACATATAAAGTGTAGGACCTATCCATAATATGTGTAATTGTCACTAAAGGTTGTTGAATTAAAATTATAGGGTGTGCTAGTTGAGTTGGCCCCACTGTATGTGTAACAATATTATTAGCTGGGGTAGCTGAAGATTGACTATTGTTTGATTTTTTTCTTAATTTCCAAGATGACTTGTAATATTTTTTCATGATCAAGGGGTATTTCATGAATTCTATCTCTTAAGCTCTGTAATACCTCATCTTTATTGATAATCATGATATCATTTTTAAGGGGAGGGAGAATATCCCAATTTTCTAT
This sequence comes from Torreya grandis, assembly GCA_037957365.1. Lineage (NCBI taxonomy): Eukaryota > Viridiplantae > Streptophyta > Pinopsida > Cupressales > Taxaceae > Torreya > Torreya grandis. The sequence continues at coordinate 1,027,632 of JARHVA010005044.1, read as the reverse complement.
TTGTGTATCATCTTGTTCTTGATTGTATTGATCATCTTCATATGGATTATCATTCAAATACACATAACTAGGGTGTGAAGGATCAATAATTGGAGTTATAATAGGTCCCTTATCCATGTTATAGGCTCGAATAGAAGGAATCTGAATATTTTTTTATAGGATTACCACCTAGTCTAGCACTTCCTCTTAATGGAAGAGAGACGGCCTTTTTATATGGCATATAGTAAACAAAATGGAATAGAGTTACTAAAATAGAATATATGAAATATAAAAAATTGAAATCATCTAATGAAAATAGGAAAAATGAGTATACAAACCCTAGGCGAATTCAGGGTTAGGTTTTGAGAAATATTTGAAGTAAGTCATGTTTACCAAATATTTTAACCTTGTATGGTTTTACTAATGTAAATCTTATGTTTGATTATTGGCCTGAGTATTCTAAATTAAGGAAATAACATGCATAAAATAACCACTAATTTATTATAGATTTTGAATAGTTTTGACTTTCTAAAAATAAAAATAAAAATGTGAAAATAAATACTTATGTGGAAAATACTCAATATGGATGATCTAAGTGATAAAAACTAAGATATAAACATGTTTCAGTGTTTTCAAATGGATTCATGTATCATAAGCACTCTTGGATAGTAGCATGATATTTGGATATAGGTTCCATGTGGCTCTAGTGTCTTGATAATAGAACTAATGTCCTCTATGTAGGACTATCTTGAACTTTTGGGTACACCTGTATCTATGTTTTTGGATTCTATTCTTATGTGTATGAAGTCTATAACTATGTATTATGTGTGCAATAGTTTATTTATGATACAAACCCTAATCCTCCTTAACATTAAGGCATGAGATAAATTTTTTGTTAATTATTAGGATAGGGTGGACATCTTCAACACCCTACTATGAAGAGAGTTTCCTACATACCAAAACTCTAAAGAGGGATCAAGCTCGATGTAGTTTTCCCCACCTAAGTATTGGTGCAAGTACAAGTGATGTTGGTATGATAGTGGCCTTGAGTTCCTTGAGTGTGCTTGAGATTGGAAATATATAAAATATAAGCTTATGGTTGTTGTAGATGGTAGTGTGTAGAAATAAGGCAAAATAGGGATTAATAAACCTAGATTTTGCTCAACTTGTTTCATGTTTGAATAAGTGTTTTTCATATAATTTATATCTAGTGTATAGATGGATAAAATTCATGTATGTACAGTGCTTTATTACTTGTGTGGATAATAAAAGATGTTTAGGCCAACCTTTGGAGGGTTTTACCTTGGATTTTTTTTTTGAGAAAGATAGGGTAAAGAACATAGGAACCATTTTGGGGACACTAGCACCATGTGACTCTAGTGTCCTTAATGTGGTGGTAATGTACAAATAATATAATTTTGGGCACGAAGGGCCAATATCAGGAAATGAGGGTCTAAGACTGTATTTAAGCTGACTAGGGACACATGCGGCCTACACAAAGGCAAGAAAAGTGTGATAATGGGCTCTAGGATAGGTTTAGGGGTAAGCTATGAATATGTAGTCTCAATTAGCAATATTTCCAATAAAATACCAATTTTATGTGATTATAGAAGCTAACTATGAAAAAACAAAGAGAGTAAGAAGACGTAGCTGATTATTGCCTATTAGATTGATTGTGTGTGACTAAAATAGGGATAGAAATGATCAACTAAAACTTATTTATGCACATGAAACTAAAAATAAAATAACTATTTTGGATCAAAATCAACTGAAATAGTTGGATTGACTATCATTCTTGACCCCTATAGGTCAATCTTGGCTTGAATGTAAAAATAAAAAATGATGGCATAACCACTTGCTCCTTATTTAAATATGATTGTATGTGGAAGTTATACCTTTGGATGTGCATAGATGACCTAAAAATAAACTCTTTGAGGTTGAAGCCCTATTAAGACTTGTTATAGATGAAAACCTACAAAAATAGATAGAGAAGTGTAATGGGTCAAGCTAACCCCAATAACCCATGTGATGATTGAAAGTTTCTAAGATATCCAATGTACTCCAAAGAGGTAATTAATCCTCATGTAGATATACCTCCTACAATGCTTAATGGTATAATACTCTTTTTTTACATGTATGCATCTAGAGATGGATTTAATACTTGATAATTATTTGTTTAACTCAAATATAATAAAATCATGGCTTGGATAAAGGATGCTTCAAGTAAATTTAATTGAATTTGAAAAAAATTGGAAACTTTACTTAGCATGTAATCATATAAGTGTGCCCAAATAATGATATTTTCAAGTTGTAGAATATATGGCTTAGATGTAAATTTATAACAATCCAAAATGGGTGAAACCTCATGATACCTATCGTAAACTATGATCCAACATGTAAAGAAGGGTTTAAATTTTAAAATGATCTATTTCTAGGTAAATGGAAATATCAAGAAATAAAGGTCATGATTGACTTCTCATCCTAACCTGTGTAAGTCAATTATAACCTAATTAAGGATAACATTTGATCTTAATAATTAATTATATGTACAGATGCTTAAAGGGGCTTTTAGGAATTAAAAATATTTATGTAGGTGTAAAATAAAAACTTATAATGGATGTGAATGTATAATTACTTAAGATATAGTGAGGTGGTGAAATAGGGTAAATTTAAGATCTCAAATCAAGTAAGGTTAAAGTGGGTCAAAATTTACATTATCAAGTATCCATGATCAAAATTGAGTATCTATAAATTTACACTAGAAGCTTGCATAAGGTCGATTTATTGAAACATTTCTAAAAATATTTATGATCAAGAGGGGGATTAGAACTTGGATTTTGATTGGATTTATTTGGAGGATGATTATATGGGAGATTCCTAATGCTAGTTTTAGAATATTCCTAATATTGGTGTTGGTTTCTCCAATTGTCATAGGATAGGGGGAAAACTTTCTAAAACTTTAATTGTTATTTGGAGTGTAAATAGTGTTGTCCTCAAGTCTCTTAATAAGTTGGGGGAGATATTTTATATCATTTTCTCGGTTGATTTTAACCATGTTACATTCAATAGATCTAGAGTGACGTTAATATAAATTACACCATAAAAAATTATCTTCAATAGCAAGAAATGTGGGGATGAAAGAGAAACCCATTAAAAATGATAATGGGTTGAGCCTTTCACATAATATTATAAAATGTGACATCATGGCAAAGGGAACTAAAAAATTGTTGTGGAATAAGAAGGGTGGTCATAAGAAACTAATGATATCAAGCGTACCAATACAATTAGTTACTAGATTTTAAAAAAGACTATATCAAGTTGGCTGATATAGTTTGGTTACTAAGTGTGAGATAAAATAATATATTGTATTGGATGATAAAATTTCATATAAATGTGACACTAGTAGTGTCTAAGAAAAAATATTTTCTCATATAGGCAAATATAGTAAGAGAATTAAATTAAGTTAAACTAGTCAATGTAGTCAGATAGAAATTTAAAAGTGTATCGAGATGGTTTATGTAGTTAGTAAGACATAAAACTACATCAAGTTAACCAATTTATATGTCACAATAGATAACAATATCAGGGTGGCTAATACATTTTATAAAATAAGAATATAATTAAATAGTAGCCAAAATAAAACTGATAAGAAACTACAACTAAGAATGGTATGATTAAATTTAAGGCTATTATGTATATTGATCACATATTTAAATAGTTAACAAGGCCCAAAGGATAATTAATATGGATGATTCCACCATCTAGTAGCTATATTATTCCATCTATAAGGTACATTGAGAGTAAATTATCAAATATAACCACTTACTAGTGCATTAAAAATAAAATGGCTAAAAGGATTCATAATGGGTGTAAAATAAGAACCTTGGTTATTTATGATAAACTATGAGGTATTTTGAAACTAAAATATGTATATATTTATGTCTAATGGCTTGAGTATTGAGGCAATACCCCTCACACCATTACTCAGGTAAAAATGATGATTGCTTTGCCTAGAAAAATAGCTGCTATGAGTTTTACATTATCTAAAACATAGTTATATAAAGATAAAAATAAATAAATTTTATAACATGTAATGAAATGAACAAACACTCAAAATGGTAGTGTATCGATCAATATAGATAAAAGTAAAAACTAATAAAACCTAATTATGTTTGACTGAATGATACAGTCAAAATCACACATAATTGTATTATTTTAGATGATAAAATTTGTAACAAACAAAATGTGGTATTAGTTTGGTTGATAAAATTATTAGAAAATAAAAAATGGTATTGAGTTGGCCAATATAATTATTTAGTCTAAAGATCAGTAACAAACTAGCTGATATAGTTAGATTGAAATATATATGATAATTTTGATGATGTCACTAAAAATGTAAAATCAAAAACATGAAAAAATATATATCCAAACATGGAATAATATTCATATAATTCTCATGAGAATGTATGTAATGGGTAGGATGACTTATTACTATCATTTTTGTCTCAATATACTACGACTCAAATAAGGTCATTCAAATAGATTATATGCATACTTGGACAAGTAGGCAAGGACCAGTCATATATGTAGATCTCCAATATGGTAACCTATAGCTCAAATGTTGAGAGAAAAGGGTTATAATCATAAGCCTATAACATAGGGTTATAACTCTCATTGGACCACAACAAAGGTAAATGATTACAATTATGATTGTAAAAATTCAAGTGAAATAAATGACTTTAAGGAGGTACATGTAAAGTAAATGATGGGTAATGATTGTAAACAAGGTAAGTTGTAATGGTCAACCAAATGGGGATCTATGCAACCTAAGGTGATAAATATAAATCCTAAGTAACCCTAAGCAATGATACACAAACAAACATCCACAAAACAATAAGCAAAATCTAATATACTAAGTAATATAAAAATTATAGGGATAGAAACACTTACCTTAACATGGACTTGTCAATGCTTCAATCTCCCCCTTTGGTTCAAGTGGCCCTTTACAAGAAATTTTTGTATATTTAAGACCTTAAATGGTTAGATTAATACCTAAATATCCTTAGTTAGTAAGTCCCAATGAGATCTCTTATTGAGCATCAATAAAACCAAAGGAAAATAGATCCAAGATAAGGTTCTAAGCTACTAACTCTCCCAAATATTTTATAGGGAATAAATTCAAGCATAAAAAAAGTGTATGAATGTGATATATATTCTTAGGAATTAAATATGACCCTATGTATAAGGTTTCAATAACCAAAATCAACCCTAAAATCTAAGCCGATGGTATCATCCATACCAATATAGTTTTAAGATGTCGACTGGCACAATACAATATCAACAAGACCAATATATTAAAAATGTTATAAAATAGACTCATAACCATATCAGGGTAGATGATATAGTATAGGGGATATAAAATTATTTTAATGTACCTAGAGAGATTATATTGTTAGTGGATGGATATGTTGACATGTGCCAAACATCCTCTTAATGATCATATTATATGGGTAGACTCCTAACCCCAATCTAGGCCAATTCATTGCCCAATTTGATTAATACCACAAGATACCCATATAATTTTCTCATGAAGATGATTTGTGCTACATGTCAACATATCCACCCACTAATAATATCATTTATCTAGGTATGTTACATAAAAATTATGAACCTCATTAAAGAATGTAAATATATAGAAATATAATGGAGATCAACACAAAATATATTATGGGCCAAGATGCCCAAATATGAAATAGATTAAAAATATAAAAAAAAAAACTCAATGAAGTAGATACACCATAATATACTCCTTAAGGAATGAGTAACTCCAAAATTATACTTTGAATAGAAGACTCCATAACTCACATGATATCCCTTATGATGATATTGCCATCTTTGCATAGACCTCCATCACTAATAATGGATGATTAAACTCCTAATCCCAATGTAGGCTAGCTCATTTTCCAATATAATTAACACTAAAAGTTACTTTTATTATTCCATATGATATACTCACTAATAATATGTATGCCACATGTTTGCATCTCTATCCGCTATTAATATCATCTCTATAGGTACATTACATTTTGAACTCCTAATCCCACTGTAGGTAAAATTAGTCCCTAATATAATTAATACCACAATTTACCTATATAATAGACTCACTAATAGGATGTGGGACACATTTTTGCATCTTTACCCCCTAATAATATCATCTCTCTAGGTAAATTACAAGTATGAAATAGATTGTTTCACCTAGGATGAGATCGTAGGATATAGGAAAGTTATAAAATATGGATAGGAAATGGATAGAGAGGAAATATGGATACAGACTTAAAAGAGGTCAAATTTATAGTATTGATGGTATAATATGATAGCATGCAAACATATTTATTAAATCACCATCAGTCGATTCCACTTCATTCTTGATGCACCCTTTAACGTATAACTCAGGGAATGTGATGCATCAATAAGACACTACAAGAGAAAGCATCAGTTTAGTGAGAAATTAAAAAATATTAGGTGTATACACAATATACCTTAGGTAATTTTCTTACAAAGGTATGATGTATTATGTGCACCACATATTTAATATGCACATTTAAATGGTATTTATCCTCACATGTATGAGAAGGGTGAGGTGTAATTTGGGAAATTAACCTATCCCACTATTCATTTAACAAATAAAAATATCTCACTCACATTTTTTTTCTTATATAAATACCTTTTATGTACTTTTTAAAATTTACAGTAGAGTGTAGAGTCATCTCATGAGTTGTTGGGGATGTAATATTTTAGAGAGTCATGTTCTGGTGTAACCATTATTGGTTGAACACATATGTAAATTATATATTAGCATAGTTAATACATTGTGATTTTTTTGGTGAATCTCTTTCTATGATCTTATCATTGTTATGTGGTTGGATGTTCTCATTGTAGATTTTTCTATGCCCTCATTATTTTAGTATATGATATCAAATCTAACAATTGTCCAAGATCTAGTTTTTCTTTGAAGTTATTTGCATCATTATTTAATTAGAATGGAGAAGACATTTTCTTAAAATATTTCTACCTTTTTAATTTTTTTTCAGTGTTTTTAAAGTCTAAAATTACCTTTGGTGGTGTTTTAAGTTGTATATTTCTACATCCTCATCAAGCCTAGCATACCAATACTCCTTATGAAACCCCTAAACATGTTTTGAGCCAATCCACATTGTGGGTTTTAAAAATTACCTAATGGCTAAATTTTTTTTATGGAAAGAGGAGTGTACATTGTAACATTATTCAATCTTGAGGCAATAATTATTATTTATGGGTGTAATGACTTGATCATCTATGGGGAAAGAAATGGACCAAATAAAACTCTTAAGCTACCTGTAGAAAAGACAATGATTTGGCATCAGAGGATGGGCCATATTAGAGACAATGTCTTTGAGTACTTAAAATAAAATGTATGACTAAATTTATTTCTTATCATCCTTTAAATTTTGACTTCTATGAATAGTTTGTATATGGGAAGGAAACTCAAGCAAAATTTCTTAGTAGTAAATGGTATTTTACTTTTAATAAATACAAATATGTTTGAAACTATGAAATTTACATATCTATGAAATTCATTATATTATGCATATTTTGTAGATGAATAATCTGTAAAAAAATGTATGTTTACTATATCAATCATAAGAAGTTAAATGATTTTAAGGCTAATGTTGAAAATAAGATAAAAATAAATATTAAGGCCTTGATAAGTGATAAAGGTGTAAAATACTAATCCAATGCTTTCAAGTAATTCTATAATGACTATGGAATATAAAGGAAAAAGATGAATTCATATACACCATAGCATAATGAAGTTGCATAAAGGGTGAGTAGGAATCTTATGGATAAGGTGAAAAGTATGCTTAGTGTTGCAAGCTCAAAACAATAATTTTGGGAAGAAGTAATTATGTCTAATTTTTACTTGATCAATAAATCATCCACATTAGGCCTAGTTGATAAATATCCATATGAAACAAGGATTGGTAATAAACTCTCTCTCAAACATATTAGGGTTTTTAGTTTTGATGCTTATATGTATATTCGAAAAGAAAAAAATACTAATCTTCGCATAAAGCTAGTAAAGTGTATATTTATTAGATATAGTACTTGTGTAAAAAGGTATAAGCTATGAAACCTGAAAATGAATAAATTTTTTTATAGTTTAAAATTTATCTTTAGAGAGGTTAAGTGCATTAAAAAATAGGGAGGACAACTAAATTATTTCCTAAGAGCCTCAAGTACTACACTTTGAGGTGGTTCTATGATTTATCTCTCCACTCCATGAAATCAATCAAACATTTTGAAGATTAGTTTTTGGCAAACTTCTCTATTAACATTATAAAAAATGTTTCCTATGCTCAAATTGCAAAAATCAAACAAGGAACCAATTAACCTATCAATGAATATGACTTGAGGTACAAGATAATGTTCTTCTAAAATGATAAATCCTATGGTAGATAAAGAAATTCAAGACACCTTCAAGAAAATTTTATTTTTTATTTTACAAGACTCCATAATTTTCAAAAAATTTAAATCCTTTGATGATTTTTTCCATGTTATTCCAGACTATTAAATGAAACTTATCTCATTAAACAAAATCATGTATGTAAAAAACACACAAAATACATCTACATCCAATACCAAGTTTACAATCAAACCAAGTTATAAGGTAAAACCTATTAAGCTTAAAAAAGAAATAACCACCATGGTTAATATAGTTTTACAATAGCCTAATTGGCTTATTTTATCTAATGCACCAAGGAGATGGTTTTTACTCTTATATGATTCTCTAGCTTCATTAACCACATGGTTAGTGGAGTCTTAGTTTATATCTCTCTCATCCTAAATAGGTTGATATGAGTCAACATCTACCCAAAGGATAGGTGGCTCTTGACCATAAGGTCAAGATATATATATATATATATATATATATATATATATATATATATATATATATATATATATATATATATATATATATATATATATATATATATATATATATAGGATCAACCTTTCAATCGAGAATAACTCAATGAAACCTAAAAAAGAAAATAAAAAATTTGCCATCATCTATGTGGAATGAAGTGAGTATGGTGAGCAATAAGGAGTGCCTAAATTCCCTCTCCAAAAAACTAAATATTGATAGTAAGAGTTATTTTATAGTCCCTTAGTAAGAGTTAAGAGTTGATAGTCCCTATTTATCCCCTTATTGATTAATAGTAAGAACACTCATTCCTTGAATGTAGATGATTGATATAATATCCCCCCAACCTCCTCTCACATAAAAATGTCATTCTTATCCCAAGTCAGAAGTTGAATCATTTATCAAATTTATTAACTGAATATCGATGGGACATGATTCACATTCACCAAAAGTATTCATTCTAATTGAGTACCATCACATTAGATAGGTTAGTCTGGAACCAATATGCTTTCTTTTTTTATCTAATGATGGATAGCAAACATGGTCAAGTGGATAGTTCAAACAACACAACATGATGTGAATGTTTATTTTGACTATCATCAAGGACTAGGGCATTATATGAACATATGTTTTATCATGAATCATAAGATTCAATACTTTGTCAATGACTAAAATATTACATTTGATGATACTCCAAAGGAATAAGATTCACAACCTAATGATCACCAAAAATATAAGATATTTAACAATATTTTACAAGACCATTCTAAGAAGGATTTGGAGGTGAAAATGGTAAATCACACACATCCTCCTCCATTAAAATATGAACACCTAATATATGTTATTATTGGTACTTACACATAGTATAAATGTCCTATGGTTCAAAGACATTCTATTACTTTCCATGATAGTGAGATTAAGAATGATGACTTCGATCTTAATTTTTTATTCATTTGAGAATACCTAGATAATCAACCTATACGTAGTGCTATTATTGATAACGATGCAATTGATAATGTTTACACTATGACATTACTCACACATTAGGGTTATAATCACAATGATTTACACCATTTTACTAGATTAGTTAAAGCATTTGATGGGACCTCACAATAGATTATTGGTGAAATTAACTTACCTTTACAAGTTTGTCCCACACATGTGGTTACTAAATTCTTAGTTATACCTTCTATGGATGTCTTTGATATGTTATTAGGATTATCTTGGATACATACTCTTCGATCAGTACCTTCTATATTGCATGAATGTGTTAAATACATTCATGCCAATTGAGTAATTATAGTTTCTCAAGTTCCATATGAGTATCCTCTTGAAAAAGATAAATTTATATCCAAATAATTAATTATAAAGCCTACTAAGGCTGATCTAAAAAAAAGGGTAAGATAAAAGCAATCCCCTTTACTAAGCAATCAATACTTGAGAAACCATTACATTAGATACATACAATGGATTCTAAAAAATCCTCATCTACTATGAACCATATTTAGATATCCAAAGTACCTACACATGTTCCTATCATTATTATTCTAAACAAACCTCATAGTACTCAATTATGGGTTACAAAAACCCCTATTACTCTTATTATTTCATCATGACCACATAGTCTCATTATACATATGTCGATCATCACATATATTATAGTGACATATATTGCGCCTATGCATGTTCCTTGGCATTACCACTAGTTCATGGCACCAAGTACTGAGTGGTGAAATACCTATGAGCATCCATTGGGTGAAATCATAGGGTTGTCTATTCATATATTCCAAAAATACCTAAAAAATAAAAAAAAATCATCATTTACACATTTTATTGGTTCTTTAGCATCTACGTGTTAGTTTCATGTTGATAGATAGTATATCAATTAATTATACACACACATTTGTTTCATGTTTCTATTTGGGTGTGATACAGACATATATAGATACATGATCTATGCACTTTCGGATATTGGGCTTTGTCTGTACTCACATCTCCTGTACATTGGGGGAATCCACCTCTATGATTATGATACATCTAGGTTACAACATTTTATGGTCATTCTACATTATCATGATATATATATATACTTACACATGCCTTTATCCATGTTTATATCTTTTACAATGTACTTGATATTATATGTACTTGACATTTTTTTCTAATACATTTGATCCATGGGATACTATGATATGTTTATGTTGGTTTCTTATGATTTTATTCATGCACTTCCCTAAGTGTCTTACATTGTTATTGCCTTGTTTATTGAGCATTTGAATATGCTCCACTATTTTTTGCCCCCATACCTTTATTTGTTTATTTGAAATTTGATGTGTCATTACTTGTTGTATGTACAATTGAATATGTCATTATTTATTTTGTGTACATTTAATGAATAAATTTCCATTTGATTTTTTATCATTTAAACATGCCCCTTGTTTGCAATCTTCTAGGACCATTATATTTTGATTTGATTTTGAGTGTTCTTGTGTGTGTGCTTGATTGTATGTTGATCTTGTATTGTTACTATCTATATGTTACCATGATCTTTATCATGAATCTTAGGCCTTAATATGATAACATTAAATGCACTTGAGTGATACATTTACACAAACATGTTCTCCTATATGCTACATGCTTCATTCACAGTTATATGGTTATCTTATTCTTTTAAGGTGATGTAATTACCAGTTTCTATCTTCCCTCATCTCAAAGGGAGGCATATCAATGAGGGAAAGTCATAGATACATGGATTAACATATTCATAGTTTCATATTTAGTGGGGTTATGTTTTAGAAACATGTTCTTCATAATTACTCAGTATGAAAACTACCCAGATTATAGTGGGGCATGTTTTGGAAACATGTCCTCCACATTAGCACTTATATAAATTTTAATATTTATCCATATATAGTGGTTGAATGTTTTGTAAATCTATTCTCCAAACTTGAAAAGGTCTAATTGGTCAAAGCACATATTTATATGATTTAGATACATAATTATGGTAGAATTCTATGTATGGGTACCATTGTTATACACAGTTTTAGCATGAGAAATATCTAAGATGCATATGCTATGCAATGTGCACGTAATATTGTAAAGTCAATTTTTTTTTAATATTTTAAAACTCTTATATGGATTTTTTATCACCCACTAGGATGGAATTTTATGAATATATTAAGCCAATTTACTATAGTAGTTGGTTCGCTTTTGGTATGGTTGAGGTGATTAAAATACTCAATATTTCCAATTTTCTAGGTTGGAATATATATCATCTAGCCTCACTTGATATGTAATATGGGTTGACTTTGTTCAATAATTCTCATGAAGCTATAATCTTAGTTTCATCTCTATGTTCATAATGATACATCTTTTAAATCAAATTGCTAATAGGTAATGTGGTTACATCAATATATAGGTGTACTCCTAAACAATGCTCTTTTAATTTTAATAATTTAAAATTATTGAAAATTTAGATTCTATGCACAAATTATATACTATAACATACTCTTGGTTTCAAATCAGTCATTAGCAAAGCACTCAAATTAGACTCCAACAAAGATAAGGTGTGTTATGCACACCTAGGTACACATTCATTTCCTTTTAACTAGTAATTTAATTAAAAGGTGGAAATGTAGATAATATTTATTAATTATATATCACCTCAATTTTGTATAGTTAAAAAAATCAGTACTTGGTTATTCCTCTCAGTTCTAGACCTTTCCTACTTCCACAAGTCTTACATCTACTCTCTCTTGTCTCCCTTGACCCACCTCATAGTTCAACAAATCATATGTTGATGACCTAGGCCTTAAATCATATCCAAAATGATGAAAACATATTTATCTTCCACATCTACAAGTTTTGTACTTGTAGCTAATTTTTTACTTCTTGGACACTTACGTCCCAACTAGACACCTATGTTGATGCAAGTGTGCTTACCTGATGCAATCATATATGGCCCTAAATCTATCTAATTTTCAAATGAGATACATCCTTATGGACATCATAAGTTATATTATGTGATATTTTATCTAACATGATTGGTATAAATATAATATCAACCCTCATTCATTCTTCACCTAACATAGACCTAACATTCGTAGAAAGAGCATTCAAAGAGTATTCAATGGAGCAAAGCTTTCCTATTTTCTCCTATTCTCATGTCATATATAATAAAAAGACACCTACAAGTCTAAATTATTGAAGTAGAAGCCCAAGATCTTGATTTTCTAAGTTAAAAGCAAGGTCACTATTGTACTTGCTTTCCACATATTGAACCCTTGTGTACACACAAGCCAACACATTTGAGATGAACTATATAAGTTTAAGTTCCTCTTCAAAGTATTGGATATATAGGTAAAATCCACTAATAAAGGGGTATTTTTGGCTATCTCGACACTTTACTAACCCACTTTTACCAAGATCACTATGAAGATGAAGAACTAGGGTATGATCATTTAACAAAAAACATTAATCCATAACTTAGATCTGAATAGACTAAAATGAAGGTGCCAATGAACCCAAAAGCATCTAGGTGGTCACATCTAGTTTCAGTAGGTATTTTGTACTTGACATTTTTGTTTTACCTAGACACTAACAATGATACAACCATCCCAAGCTAATGTAAATATCCATAGTTATAGAGGTACTTAATCCAATATTTGACTATTATTCCAAAATATTCTTTCAATTTATTCCTACTTGTTCTACATATAAATTTGTATTAGCATCAAAACCAACTATCTTATTTCTTTTTCATTAAAATAACTAGCATAGTTGTACCTTCCATTTTTAACATATCTCAACATAATAAATTTAGTGTATGTTTTATTTAAGTTTTGCAATTAATTGGCCTGCTAATATTTGTTCATCACCCATGTCCTTACTCATTTCTATATTATTAATTCTATATATCCTCATAAAATCCTCATCCAAATTTAGGGTTAAATACATAGTCACTAGAGCATCATCCTGAGGTCACCCTAACGTCATTGACATAAAGGTGATTTTTGGTCAATTGTAGTAAGTCTCTATATAAGGTGTACATTAAATTCAAACTTAAAGTCAAGACATAGTCATTTTTCTAACTTTAAATCCAACTTTAATGGGTTAATTTATAATTTGGAAAATTTTGATTTTTTTCAAAGTTCGCTTACATGTTAAATCGATGTTCTTTTTATAATTTTATTAAATCTTGGTTAAAATTTCTGAAAAAATAATAAACTTTATAGAAATATTAATTTTTTTAATTTTTTTCAAAATTTGAAAGACACTGATTCCTGTATGAAGGAAATGGTCACTGTATCATAAAATAAATATTATTCAAGGAAACTTGTATATAAATAAATCTTTAAAATAAGATGTATGAATTGGAGACTCAAGAGTAAACTCTGTGGAAAAGAAGTAACTAGATAAAACTTTATACATGGAGGAGATAAGAACACTAATTTATTATTGTTAGGAATATAGAATGTAGAGAAATAATAATGAAATAAAGACAAAATTAAAATTCAAAAAACACAACAAAATAGAGACGTAGATTTAATGTGGTTCACCCAATATGGGCTACATCCACATAAAAACTATTAGTCCTTATTATTCAGTCCAACAAATGAAGGGAAAAACCTGCAATACATACATTGTAATATCCTCTTCACTACCACACCCTTTTCCACCTGATTACAATGTCCTCATATCAAAGGAGGGTTATAAATTAGGGGAAAAAATGAACTTAATTAATTTCTACCATTAGATCTAAAACCTAATATTAAATGGTCCAGATTAACTACGAAATTACAATATTTTATAATGCATTTTTCAAAAAACAATTCTTTAGGGGCACTGTCCCCAAACCCCTACTAGGGGGGATCTAAAATAGGTCACCACCCCTAGACCCCCTTGGAAACCATAGTGGGGAGGGCATCTCCCCCATACATCCCTTGTCAAGAACTAGGCATTAAAATAAGATTAGGCTCCACCATCCAACAATCTCCCACTTGGAGACTAATTGTTGCAAATCCACTACTATAACTCTTACTTGGAATTTTATTTGAACTTTGACCTTGGCATGTTTTTCATATTCCTTGTTATCCTTGAAGACCTATTGAAGCTAAAAAAACTCTCCAACTTATCTTTACTAGCTACCTTTGTTAGCATATATGTAGGATTCTAACTCATATGGATCTTGTCCAAATTTAGTTGACCATCCTCCAAAACTGAATGAATGAAGTGATACTTGAGTTGTATATGTTTGGTTCTTGAGTGGAATGTCGAGTTATTTTATAAATTAATTTCACTTTAGCTATCACTATACAACTTGGAATCTTCTTGCTTATGCCTTAACTCTTCCATGAATCATTATATCCATATCATCTCCTTGCTAGCTTCTGTAGCTACAACATATTCTACCTCTATAGCTGACAAAGCAAATATCTTCTACACTTTTGAAATCCAACTAACTATTGTGTCACCAACAATGAATACATAACTTGTGGTGCTCTTCCTGCCATCTAAATCTTCAGCCATGTCTGTATCAACATATCCTTGTAAGTTAACATCTAAACCTTCATAGCATAAATGTCTATCTATGGTCCCTCTTAAGTACTTGAGAATCCACTTGACTTCATCCTAATGCTATTTTCCTAAATTTTTCATAAACCTACTAATAACTCCCACTGCATGAGAAATATTTGGTCTAGTACACACCATAATATACATTAACTTCTAACTGTTGAAGCATATGGCACTATGTTCATGTAAATGATTTCTTCCTATGTTTTAGGACACTATTCGTTGCTTAGTTTTAACTTCCCTCCCAAAGGTGTACTCATAGTTTTTGCATATTGTATATTGAACTTGAATAACACCTTCTTTATGTATTCTTCTTGAGACAATTCCAATTTCCTATTTTTCTTATCTCTTATTATTCTCATACCAAGGATTTGCTTTGTAGCACCCAAATACTTCATTGCAAATGAATCTATTAGTTTTATTTTCAACTCATTTATGTCATCCATGTTAGACCCTAAAAAAACATTTAATCTACATATAATAAAAGTATAATATATCTACCATTATCTAATCTCTTAATGTAAACACAGTGGTCATAATGACGTCTACTATAACCTTATTCTATCATAAGAATATCAAATTTTAAATACCACTATCTTGAAGCCTGTTTTTGGCCATAAAAATTCTTCTTCAACTTGCACACCATTTTCTCTTTACCTTTGAATTCGTATCCCTGTGTTTTCTCCATATATATTTCCTCCTCCAAGTCACCATGAAGAAATGCAGTCTTCACATCTAACTGTTCAAGGTGCAAATCTTCTACTACTACCAGACTTAAAATAGTTCTTATAAAAGTCATTTTAACTACCAGAGAAAATACTTCATCAAAGTTAATAACTTTATTTTGTGTAAACCCCTTTACAACAAGTATGGCCTTGTACCTCTTTTTTCCTCCATATTCTTCCTTCAACCTATAAAACCATTTATTTTGCAATGCTCTTTTACCAACAGGAAATTGAACCAAATCCCATGTTTGGTTGTGTACCAAGGAGTCCATCTCCTCTTTCATGCATTGCTCCCACTTTTTTTTGGATTTTACCTACATTACTTCTTCATAGCTTTCTGGCTCACCACCATTAGTCAATAATAAATAATAAAGTGAAGGATAGTAACGTTCAAGTAGTCTACTTAATCTACTAGATATTCTAACTACACTTCCAGGAATTTTAGGTAATTTTTGTAATTGTTGCACATTCTAATTTTATAGCACTTTTAGAATTTCATTTCTAATAATTTAATCAAGTACTGTATATTCTGTATTTGACCTTTCCTATTTCTTTTCCTACAACTAATCTCTTTACATGACCTTTTCATTAAATATCACATCTCTACTCCTAATGATTTTGTGATTTTCAATATCCCATAAATAGTAACCAAAATCATTAAATCCATATCCAATAAAAGTATATTTCTTGGATTTTTCCTTAATCTTGGTTCTATTTTCTTTAAAAATATGGACAAATGCTTCACAACCAAAAGTTTTTAAAAATGAATAATCTACGTTTATACCTTTCCATGCTTCCTCTAGAATTCCACCATCTGAAGGACTTGAAGGCCCTATGTTTATTAAGTGAAAAAAAGTATCCATAGTATCTACCAAAAATTGTAAGGGAAACCCTACATTTAATCTCATGTTCCTTACATGCTCCATGATTATCCTGTTAATCTTTTATGACACACCATTTTGTTGTGGTGTTCTTAGAACCATCTTCTCTCTATGAATCCCATGGGATGAATAGTAATTATCAAACTCCTTGCTATAGTATTCACCTCCATTTTTTGATCTGACACACTTCAACCTATTTCATGTCTCGTTCTCAACCAAAGTTTTTCATTTATTAAAAGTATCAAAAACATCAAATTTCTTTTGTATGCAATAAACCCAAGTTTTTCTAGTTGCATCATCGATAGAAGTAACATAATAAGAAGAGCCACCAAGGGATGATACCTAAGCTGGTCCCCATACATCTATATACACAATCTCTAAATTTTAATCCTTATTTAACCTCCCAACTCTGAGAAATTTGCCTCTCTTTTATTTTTCACATGTATAGTGCTCATAGAAATCCAAATCCACCTTTAAATCTGGCAATAAATTCTTCGAGTGGAGAACTTGCATCCCCTTCTCACTCACGTGCCCAAGTATATGGTGCCATTATTTTGTATCTACTTATGTAGAAGCTAAATAAATAGAAGAGTCAACATCACCATTGGATAAATATAATGTACATGCCTTCTCTCCTTTCGCTATTACCAATGATCCTTTAGTGATCTTTCATGAATTTTCTATCAATGTAGCTATAAATCCCTCACTTTCTAGTTGCCCTACTAAAATTAAAATTCTTCTCAACTTAGGAACATGCCTCACATCTTTTAGAAACCTTTTGTTTCCATTCTATAGTTTTTTTTGTATCTTACCCTTTCCAATTATTTTTTAGGTTTCACCATCACCCAAATAAACCTACCTAAAATCACCTTGACCATAGTCTTGAAAATATTTTTTCTAAGGTGTAGCATGAAATGAATCCTCTAAATCTAACACCCAAAAATCATTAATATTATCTAAGGAAAGGATTAAAGCATCTTGTAACACATCACCTGCTACATTTGCTTCCTAGTTTTTATCTTGTTGTCTATCTCCTTGTTTTCTTTTTCAAAATCAACAATATTTCTTTAGGTGTCCTTTATTCCCACAAATCTAACAACCCAATGTTCCTCTAGATTTGGATATGCCCTTCTTAGACTTCCCATGATTCCCTGCACCCTTTCTTCCATCCTTTTGTCTTCCCCTATTATCCATAGTCAAAGCATTTCCTAATGTCTCACCTATGCTTTTCCATCATATTTCCTCACTAAGGATAACACCAATAAAATCATCAAACTTTAAAGTGTTTGAGCCAGAGATAGAATTTCTCATAGCCATGACCAAGCCATTTTAGATTTCTAGCAATGAGCATAGAATCAAAAGATCCCTAACCTCATCATCAAAATTTAATCCTATAAAGCTTAACTAATTTGTGACCATGTTAAATTCATTTAAATGGTCAGCAATAGACCCACCTTCTGACATTTATAGATTAAATAAACACTTCATAAGAAATATCTTGTTAGAGGATGAGGGTTTTTCATACACTTTATCTAATGCCTTTATCACATTCATTGTTATCTTTTATTTTGAAATATTGAAGGCCACTGATGCTGCTAGGCATAGCCATATTATTCTTAGTGCCTTTCTATTAAGAACCTCCTAGTCTACATCCTTCATAGTGATTAGATTCTTTGATATTCCACCTAATGGTAGGAAAAGATGTTTCTAATATAGATAGTCATGCATTTGTATCTTCCATATCTAGTAGTTTTGGCTGTTAAACTTCTCAACCTTAAACTTGCCTTCTTCCACCATTGCTCCCACTTGAACTAGGAAACCTCTTTTCCTATGAGTTTATCTGCCAAATAAACCTTTTGCTTTGATACTAGCTGTTAGGAATATATACTATAGAGCAATAATAATAAAATAAAGACAAAATTATGTTAAGCATGGGATATACTGAGAGGGGGGGTGAATCAGTATATCATATATCTTATAAAACTTTTTCTTAACCAATTTCCACTTAATCAAACATTCAAGATATGCAATAAAACTCAAACAATAAACACCACACAAGATAGAGAGAGACACCAGATATAACATGGAAACCCAATGTGGGAAAAACCATGAAGAACAATCTCAAGTATATGAATGAGCACCAACCCAAACAATATTTGCAAGCACCAACTTGCAAGACCACCAACCCCTTTGTTGAGCACCAACCAAGCAACTATTCATGAGCACCAACCCATAAGAACAACAAACCCTTTGTTGAGTACCAACCCAACAATTATTCATGAGCAACAACCCATAGGAGCACCAACCCCTTTACTGAGCACCAACCCAACAACTATTCATGAGCACCAACCCACAAGAGCACCAACCCCTTTGTGGAGCACCAACACAACAACAATTCATGAGCACCAACCCACAGGAGCACCAACCCCTTTACCAAGCACCAACCTAGAAACTATTCATGAACACCAA
This sequence comes from Torreya grandis, assembly GCA_037957365.1. Lineage (NCBI taxonomy): Eukaryota > Viridiplantae > Streptophyta > Pinopsida > Cupressales > Taxaceae > Torreya > Torreya grandis. The sequence continues at coordinate 1,008,040 of JARHVA010005044.1, read as the reverse complement.
CCCACAGGAGCACCAAACCCTTTGTGTATACCACACAACTATCTCTCAATGTTTCTATCTCAACAAATGATAGTTCATTACAACATCTATTTCCTCTCTCTCACCTTTACTCTTCTAATCTAGATATAACAAATACAAATCATATTCTTCTCTCTCAAATGCTCTTCTAAGCTAGATATTACAATATCAAATCAATCTTTTTCACACTAATTACAAATGGCTTCTCAAGCCTTTATTTATAGCTTTCCAAATGACCTTTGGCCTTCCCCCTTTGTGACCCTTCAATCCTCATGGAAAATGGCACCAAACTTATATGACCCTTCATATCCTTGCCTTTGAAAAGTCATGTGGTGACCCTTCATGAGAAAAAACATCCTTCCCTCTTTTGTCCTTATCTTGGTGACTTTTTGTATTCCTCAAAGTGTCCCTTCATGAGAAATTGCACCCTTCCTCTTTTTTCTTCACTTGGTGACTCTTGGAATTCCCCAAGATGACTCTTCATGGGAAAATGCATCCCATCCTTCTTTTTTATTTACCCTGTGGCTCTTTGACTTCTCCATGGGCCCTTCTTTTGTCTCATATGCAACCAAAAATATATTCATTAATATTAAATAAATATTAACTCACATTAGCCAAGATATAACAATTACAAACATCATTAAATGTAATGGGGCCTTTATCACAAATAATGCTAGACCTTTGACATCAATGACAATATTTCCAACAATCTCCCCCTTTGTCATTGATGGCAACCTCACTCCTAAAACTGCCACATCATGTCACCTACACATACTGTCATCTAAAAACCTATATTAACTCCCCCTTACTGTAGTAACCTATACCTATTCCCTATACCTATTTTTATACTTGTACCTATACCTGTTATTCTCCCCCTTTGACATCAATGGCAAAGGGCCTACTTGGAGCTAACACTTAGCTCCCCCTCAACTGATGCTAAACATCAATGGTAGGAAGTAATAGAAATTGCTCCCAACTCCTCTTGCAGATCTTTGAATGTATCCTTTGATCATGCCTTTTAGAAGATATCTGATAAATCATTGCCTTTTCTTTAAGAATCTGTAATCAACTCATTTGAATATTTTCTTCTAATCTCACAACCTTTTGCATAAAACTTTAATGTGTATCCCTGGACACATATTTGACTTACACTCAATAAATTATGCTTACAAAACATTCTTAGCTTTGGTTCTACTAATATCCAAACTTAAAGTACCTTTTCTGGCTATCTTGGCAGTGGTTTTATCTTTGAATTTCACTATGCCACCATTGATCCTCTTTACTCTTATTTCCTCTCATATGCCTCAAACATCCACTATCAACGAACTAGGGCTGATCTTTATTTCTTACATGCAAATTTGTTTGCACCAACATAGAATCTTCAGGTTGTTTCTTCTACCATGAATATGTCTGAACCTTCTTCCTGATGAATGGAGCTTTGAAACTCTGATCCTTCTTCTTGATGAATGGAGCTTTGAAACGCTGATCCTTCTTCATTGAATCTTCTTGTCATGCAACATAGCTGAGACCCAATATCATCCACCATGCTTTAATTTTTTTCTTACAAGTGTCTCCTTGAAGCCTAGAAGAGACACCCCACATAAAGGGTCCTAGAAATAACTCTCAGGAGATTCCCACATCTCCTCTATTTATTCCTTATGTATTTCCATTAGAATCTACTTAAGCATGTCTAACCTTTTTGACTTACTAACCTTATCATTTGTGATGTTTTTCATCTTCTCAACTTTTGCAACTATCTTATCTTGACAAAGCTCATGCTCAAATGTAACAAGAGATTCTACACAATCCTTCCTATCTAATTTTTTATCTATTATAACAAGTAATTCATTTTCGCTCTTAAACTCAACCTGATCAACCTTTACTATTTTAGGTCTCCAAACCTTAATTTGACTCTTCTCATATCTTTTAGGGGCTCTGTAACCTTTGACATACTTTGAATATCTCTTTACTTTTTTTGGACATAATTTAGCAATATGGCCAACCTTATGACAATAAAAGTAAACAACATTTCTTATACCTTCTTTTTGAATGTGACTAAGATCTCCCTTTGACTTATTACTTCTCCTCATACAGTCTCTTTCCCTATGACCAACATGATGACAAACAAAACAATGGCCATGAAAATAATTTAAAAACTTAAAAGCATTGGGCTGCCTGATCGACTTCTTTGATTTGCCTTCAAAACCTGCATCATTCTTTCCTTGGACTAATATTTCATGATATTTCTCAACCTTGATTATAAGCTTCTCATGATTATCCTTTAAAGAACCTAACTCAACCTTCAACTGATTACACTCTTCTTCTCTTGATGTTAAAATTGAATTTGCAACCTCTAACTGATTATTAAGATCCTGAATAAATATCTTATTTTATTCTACTTCTATAGCTAACTTAGAATCTAAGATACACACCAGTTCTTTAAGAGCCTCAACCACAGATTCCAACTCTTGATTCTCCTTCTTTAGCTTCTTGGCCATCTTATGCTTTTCTTTGATCTACCTTTAAGCTGTTAAACCCTTTCTGAAGGAACCTACTCTGATACCAATTGTTAAGCAAGGGATATACTGAGAGGGGGGTGAATCAGTATATCATATATCTTATAAAACTTTCTCTTAACCAAATTCCACTTAATCAAATGTTCAAGATATGCAATAAAACTCAAACAATAAACACCACACCAGATAGAGAGAGATGCCAGATATAATGTGGAAACCCAATGTGGGAAAAACCATGGAGAATAATATAAAGTATATGAATGAGTACCAACCCAAATAATATTCACAAGCACCAACTTAAAAGAGCACCAACCCCTTTGCTAAGCACCAACCTAGCAACTATTCATGAGCATCAACCCATAGGAGATCCAACCCCTTTGCTAAGCACCAACCCAACAACTATTCATGAGCACCAACCCACAAGAGCACCAACCCCTTTGCCAAGCACCAACCCAACAACTATTTGTGAGCACCAACCCATAGGAGAACCAACCCCTTTGCCAAGCACCAACCCACAAGAGCACCAACCCCTTTATCAAGCACCAACCCAACAACTATTCATGAGCACCAACCCATAGGAGCACCAACCCCTTTGTGTATACCACACAACTATCTCTCAATGTTGCTATCTCAACAAATGATAGTTTATTACAACATCTATTTCCTCTCTCTCTCCTTTGCTCTTCTAAGCTAGATATAACAAATACAAATCATATTCTTCTCTCTCAAATGCTCTTCTAAGCTAGATATTACAATATCAAATCCACCTTTTTCACACTAATTACAAATGGCTTCTCAAGCCTTTATTTATAGCTTTCCAAATGACCTTTGGCCTTCCCCCTTTATGACCCTTCAATCCTCATAGAAAATGGCACTAAACTTATATGACGCTTCATATCCTTGCCTTTGAAAATTCATGTGGTGGCCCTTCATGAGCAAAAATGTCCTTCCCTCTTTTGTCCTTATCTTGGTGACTTTTCGTATTCCTCAAAGTGTCCCTTCATGAGAAATTGTGCCCTTCCTCTTTTGTCTTCACTTGGTGACTCTTAGAAATCCCCAAGATGACTCTTCATGGGAAAATGTGTCCCTTCCTTCTTTTGTCTTTACCCCGTGGCTCTTTGACTTCTCCATGGGCCCTTCTTTTTTCTCATATGTAACCAAAAATATATTCATTAATATTAAATAAATATTAACTCACATTATCCAAGATATAACAATTACAAACATCATTAATGCAATGAGGCCTTTAATACAAATAATTCTAGACTTTTGACATCAATGACAATATTTCCAACAAATTAAAATTTAGAAAACATAATAGAATAGAGACATAGATTTAACATGGTTCACCTAATATGGGCTACATCCACATAGAAATTGCTAGTCCTTATTATTTATTCCAACAAATGAAGGGAAAACCCTGTAATACATCCACTGTAATATCCTCTTCACTCTCAAACCCTATTCCACCTGATTACAATGCCTTGATATCAAAGGAGGGTTACAAATTAGGGAAAAAATGCACTAACTTAATTTCTACCATTAGATTTAAAACTTAATAATAAATGGTCCAGATTAACTATCAAATTATAATATTTTATAATTCATTTTTCACAAAAAATTTCTTTGGGGTAACTTCCCCCAAGCCCCCACTAGGGAGGGCTCCAAAATAGGTAACCACCTCCTATACCCCCATGGTGACCATAATGGGGGGTGTTGCCCCTACAAACCCCCTATTGGGAAGTAGGCATTAAAATAAGATCATGATCCACCATCCAACAATTATATCACTCAATTTAGGATAAATAAGAATGACACCATGAGACTTAAATACCAAGATGGGGAAGCGATGTTATCTTTACTCCAAATGCATTAAATTTTTATCTATTTTCTCTTTTGCATATTTATTTTCAATGTTTGTTTCCAAGAAACAAGTTTACTTTAAACCATCGCAAGCCTCACCACTTACTAAAAATGATAATTTGGTTCACCCAATACCCATGTAGGCACTTGAAAAAGTTGTAAATTCCAATTTTAGAGGAAAATATCCATGTATAGATGGTTCTGATTGGGTCATTAAACTATAAATATTCAAGTAAAACTTATTTACAATCACTACTACCAATCCAACAAACTACTATCATGAATTTAAATTAAAGGTAGTCAATTGATAGATCAACATGTGAGTGATAGTGAACCACTTATCTCATGATTCATTTTATAAGGAAAAAAATATTTATAATCATTTTATTTTGATTGAAGAAAAGGTTGCACTCTTTCTCTGATAATATATAATTCCATCATTATTTTTGAAACATTTTCAAGAAGAATATGCAAAATTTTGTGTAATAATATAGGTCTTGTCATTTGACACTTAATGTCATAAACAATGTGTTATTGATGTTAATTTTAAAATTTGATAAGGTGAACTATTTGGATCCATATAACCATTTCTATTTGCAATTTTATGTATAAAATCATTACAAAAGTGATGGAAAAAATGTTGAAATGAATTTTGGAAAGAATCATTAATGTGGATAAAAATAGATTATTTGAGGGTATCCAAATTTTGGATGATACTATATAGGCCCAAGAGGTTTTCCATTTTATATACATAAAAAAAATTACTTTGTGCTCATCAAATATGATATCTTAAAAATAGATTATAGATTAGAAATTGGAACTTCTTAAAAGACATTGTGGATGTCGTTGGATTGTGAAACAAATGGATTAAATAGATTACTATTTGTTTTTTATTGGTTGATTTCTCAATCCTCACTAATGATTATTTCTCTTTGATTTTCCAAACCTCTAGGAGCCTATCATGTTAAATTTAATAGTTTTATCCTTGCATGTTCATCTATCTAGTGAAGGGACATGTATGACTTATCCATTTAAGCAATAAGATTTTTTCAAGTGAGTCAAAATCAATGGATTTGAGGAGAACCCCTTTAATTATTAGCTAGATTCTATATGGTGGGGCAAATCCCTTGGATTCATCTCACAAGAGACAAAAAATAATATTCATTACTGACACCACATCCTCATTCATCGAATGGACTTGTTATGCATCTACCATGACTGTGTAGTTTCATTTTCATTTAGGGAAAGAGATGGGGATGAGACTCAATCGGTTGATGTATATGAAATGTAAAATTCACATTTATTTTTATAATGGATGTGTGAAAATGACATTTAGGGAAACTTTGTAAAGTATTTGTAGAACAAGGTGGTAGGCAAGCCAATTTTTCTAATTAGTCCACTCCTACCCCATCTTCTCCAATAATCTAAAACCTATGAATCTATGTGCTTAACATGGATGGGGAATTAAACACCTTATTTAGTTATTTATGTGGAATTATGTAGCCAATGTTTTCTATACAAAGAAGAGACAATAGAGATTGCATTGTGGTTGGAATCTAACCAGCAACTATTTCTATGGGCATTTCATTTGAGTCTTAGAAGCTTAATTATAGATGTGTTTCCACAAGGATTTAAGTAACACATTAAGAGAATTGGAGTTATGGTGAGATATTTGGCACTAAAAATGGATATTTTATGCCATCTATGTATAGGGGCGTTCATGACCCATTGTGGGTAGATTTCAGTGATGGAGGGCCTCAATGCTAGATTGTATCTAATTGTGTTGCCCATGAATTTGGATTAGGCAGTCAATTCTAAACTTTTTGAGGGAAACTATGAGTGGGTGTTGACGTGGAAATAATAGAGGAGGATTCTCACCTCTGTAGAGAATAAATCTATAGAGTAGTGAAGATAGTGGTGGTAGATGAAGAAGGGAGATAGTTAAGAATCAGTGTTGGCCGAATGGGAGACATATTAAATGAGTGGATTCCATTTAAAGAGTTGTATTTAAGTGAATTTATCAACCACTTACAACATCTCTGTATGTAGGATCCTCTTAATATATCTTTTTTATCTAGTTTTTTCATTACCAGAGTTGTATAGTCCAAGATTCCCCAAGCTTAGATAATAACAAAACATTTATGAAGATGAAGTTGACCACACAACTATGAATGGATGGGATTTGAAAACCAATTTCAACCTATGTTTATATTATAATTACGAGGGGATTTTTTAAATAATTCCTCACTAACAGTAATTTATAATTGAGTTTATGCTCTGTGATGCTAGTCCCTACAAATAATGTGTTTTGCAGTTAATGTTTATAATATTATTAAAACATTTTATGATTTATTTATTATTAAATAATAATAAGAGCGTATAACACCAAGTCTTAATGAGAAGTATAGGTTAAGTCCAAAAAATAGTTTATAGCTTCAAATTCAAAATATAATGTCCAATTATAATAAATCTTAATAAGAAATTTCTATGATTTAATGTCATGACATAATTATGATCCGCTTGTTTGCCTAAATATTAACACATTCATTTTATTAATTTTAAAATAAATACTTTCATGATTGGGTACATGAACTTATCATGGTAATTTTGAAATAAATTAGATATAAATATATTTTTTGATTCAAAAGTAAAATCGACACTTTTGGTGACTATTGAAATCTACCTACTAGCATAGATATCTTAAATACATTTATCTAAAATATGTCAAGAGATATCAATCTTGAGGTGTCTGTATTATGATGTAGGTTAGATAGGTGCCTCAGGATTGATATCTCTTAGCATATTTTAGATAAATGTATTTAAGATATTTATTCTAGTAGCACCCATAGTTGTGGTATGCACATTTAACAATAAATATCAATTAATGCATCATTTCATGTTCATCCAAATAATAAATATATATCACATTCAATGATAATTAAATAAAATTGTATGAAAATGGAGACCAAATTATGAGCCCTTATAGAGATTTTACACATGATGTGGCCACAAATGTTAACCCTAATCTTTTTGTATGCCCTATATCAATTATTACTTTAGAAAGAGTCAATCCTTTTTATTTGTGTATGGATAATTCCCAAGTCAATATTAAGGGTATTTGTTATGTTTATCCTATTTGTATTAGTGTAATTGTAGTTATATGTGGAGTTTCATCTACAAATCGCATTCCAAAATAGCTATCAAATTCCACCATAACATATGTAGGTGGCTCTATTGGGGAACTTCACGGTTTATATACTATACTTCAAATATATCCTAGAGATCCATTTATAAGTCATGCTTCTATCCATAGGTTGGAGGTTAACATCCCCCTTGCATCCTTAAAAATTAATAACTCCATATCCAATTCATCATTATAACTTCTTGATGGATTGGTACTATCTATTCTAGTTGCAATGCTTCATGTAATCAGTCCTTTTTATTATTATAATTTCATTCTATTATGTTTTTTTCAAATTATCATTTGTTGCAAATAAAATAATAATATTTTAAAAATCTTCCTTGATTCTTGGATGAAATACACTATTTATTCTTGACATTAATAGTTTTCAATCATCAATAGTCAGATGTACATCTCTACGATTTGTGAGCAGTTGTCAAAACATTTTCTGGTCATCACTTTCTCCTTATTATCTAAATACCTTATCTAAAGAAACAACTATTTTGAATTCTTCCCATAATATTTTTTTTATATGTTATTATTTTATGGTGCTTTATCACTCATAGGAGGTAGCTGGCCCAAATCTCTTATGAAAATAATTGATCTACCTCCAAAACTCATGTTTTCAATTTCTAGAAATGTTTGACGAAGTCATCCATTTATGTTCTACAACATTTTTTCCCCAATGAAACTCATATCATCAATCAATATGTATTTTATATGTGGCATTTATTATTGAAAAATTGTGAGTCTTATTCCTTCTAATTCAAAAAAGTCAGCAATTGGGATTCACAGTGTTGAGTGGAATGTCCAAACACCAATATTAAACGTTGCAACTCCAATTGGTGCAAGTAATAAATTTGGAAAACACTACAAATTTTATGATTCATTTTGAAAAAATTCATGAATGACACCAATTAAATGTGATTTTCCTATTCCTATTGTTCCTTGAATTATCATGCATAGTGGTTTGACATTATGAGTATGAAGAAAATGTCTCATGATTATATCAAGTTCCTTATTTTGTTTGTCACCTAAGGTTTCATATGAAATATTACTTTGTATATCATCCAATATGAGTAACCTGTTCTCTTTTATTATGCTTATGAATTTTATATCTGAAATTGTGTATTATTATCCTTTCTATTCATGATTCCATGGTGTTTATCTATCAAAATCTCTTCTTACCAACATATTTAATTTTGATACTTATAAAATTTTTGCATTATATATCCTTGAAATGATTTCCCACTCATGTTCCATTTTATTTTTATGAATGACTTGAACATCATCACATTCAACATTGCTTTGATTTTCACGGTCATCTGGGATAGTCCTCCACTCCACATGCCAAGGATTATAATTAAATGACTCCCAATCTGATCCTATTATATCATCATCAAGTTTAATATATTTCTCTATATTATGAAATGATTTGTAAAGCAATAACTCTGACCAACAAAAATCAATCCATTTTTCTAATTCCTACACTGGTAGTGTAGTAAACCTTAGGTATACTCTCATAATAATTTCCACACTCCTCACCTCCCATTTATTATCTTTCCTTCACTTGGGATTATATGACCATGATCTAGCTATCTCTATAAGTGAAAAATGTTCCATTTCATAAGGTCTATTCATGCATCCATTAATGAAAGATTTTAAGGGTTTATCATTTTTTGGTTTTATAGTATGTGTCACTAGTTTGACCACTTCATGTGAAACATTTGAAGTGAAAAAACTCTACTAATCTCTACTAGTGGAAGATCTAACAACATATGACATGTCTCATGTGCCCGAATTTCTCTTTCGATAAGGGTTTCTATTAGGAGTCTTTTATATGCTCTAGCTATTAATTCATTAGGGTTTTCAATGTTTGCAAGTCGCATTAACATTTGATGATAAGTTTCATAACTTTTCTCAAATTTTGCCACATATTTGGAAATGTAATTGATTACTACATGTTTTGAAATCATAGGCTACCAATCTACATTTATTCTCCATAATTGTAGTATGTTTTAGTTATGTGTATTTACATGATCATCATTTATTGTAGGCTAATATTTTTTATCGCCTGTTTCTAGGTCTTGAAATAATTTTGATCCTTTCATATTTAATGGACATAGTACATTATACCTATAAAAAAATAGTTATTGTAAGCAAATTACTCTATATTTATATATATAAAAAATGAGTGTATGAATATCTTACCTACAAACCATATTTCCTCTTTTCTTATGTAGGCAAGCACCCTCTCTACACATTGTATGATTCTCTACATAGTTGAATATATCTTCATAGTCATGGTTAAGATCCACTTGTGTTATTTGATGTGTGTTTTTTATACATCGATGTTACATAAAGTTTTGTAATACCTATATTTCATCATATATAAAATTTTATCAATTAGTATGATACAACTTAATTACTATGTAAAAATTGTACATGAAAAATATTGATAGCATACTTGTATGTTTCATTGATGTGTATCTCCATGTAGATTCAAAGCATGGACAATAGAATCAAAGTGTTTTTTAGCATTTTGTATATCATGATTATTTGTCCAATCAAAGCTCTCCATGTTTGGTGCTCCCTCCAACCATATGAACCCATGTACATATGGTGAACCTCTATGTTTCCATTCATATCTATACCAATGATATTTCACTTTCATTCCTTTTTCTAGGATCTCCTTTCAAAAACTTGTATATTTCAAGTGGATGTAATATGACACTATACACGGATAGTCAATAATATTATATCAATGCCATTTTTGTGACTTTTGTGGATTGGTTCGTGGTGTTCACAGTAGTAGTGCATACAAATCAGACCAATACATATTGGTTACATTCAATGTGAATAAAATTGTTGGTGTTCAAATTTGATGCAACATATCACTTAATTTTACATGATTTTTTTCCCAATAAGACCTTGTACCCATTAATTTGGTATGAAAATGCAT